>PVIR01032756.1:0-18401 GCA_004026965.1 Petromus typicus
TCAAAAAAAAAAAAAAAAAAAAAAAAATTAAATAAATAAATAAATAAATAAATAAAATAAAAATAAAAAATAAAAAAATCTAGTAACGTGAATACTAATTTTTTATAGAAATCTAGTCCTGAATGTTATGAATACTTCAGAGATATAATAATAAATGATACGATACTTTTAGTTCATCACTACATATTAAATGGGGTTAATGCTAATACGTTAACACTTTAATATTCATATAGCGTACAAATGTACAGTGCACGTGTGTGTTTATATACGGAAAATATTTTCCTTTCTGCTTGATCTTTACTGGACACTCCAGAGCTTAATGCAGCTCCTATTGCCTTTTAACTCTCCAAAGTCGTAATAAAAAGTACATAAAGTTAAGTTATTGTCTTTATTCACTCTGTGGTTCCCCAGAAATTGCCATAATATCATGTGTGAAGGAATAAATGCCTTTCCTCTCACTGGCATGTGGCGCATGATTTGAGGTTTTAAATTACTAGGTGGCACATCTAGTAGCTTATAAAATGGAGTCATGAAGACCAGGTCTCTACAAATTATGCGATGCTAATGTCCTCCCAGCAATAATGTACTTGGAAGAATAAATTCTGTGTACCTTGGCTGAAAATTTGCAATAAATGTTGTTTATTGAATATTAGGGCTACATATTCAGGTAAAATGTTTGTGCCAAGCAGAATGCACTTGAGAGGAGCAGGGGAGGGTTTCTTGCTGACATTCTCTGTTTTTGCTTTTGCTCCTGAGTAATACGATTTTGCCAACACATCATATATAGAGTCAGGAGATAGATTTATTAGATAAAAACTTATGCAGACATCATTATTCCAAATTGATTTGAATGTACAGTAAGTCCTTAGGTATGTTAAAATTAAATATGTTGTGTTTCATTGTCCTCTAAAAATTCCTCGAAAATCATTACCTGAAAGTAGTAAGACATATTTAAGAGCCTATCCAAGTTGTGCTCAACACAAATTAATATGCATATTTGAGTACTGAATCTTTAATTAATATAAAGCAACTATTATCATGTAAATATATAAATTATCCCCTATCACAATACTCATTTAATTGTGTATTACAGAAAATGAAATTTTAAGAGAACTATAATTTCTAAATCTCAATTTGTTCTAATCTGCAGAAAAATTAATAATGAAATTTATTATTAATGTTTAAATACTAATAATCAGTTTGATATTGATCTAAATGTCAAAATGCTAACTTGTGTTAAATTTTATAGACCTCCCAGAAAATTCTCCTTAGAAAAGATCAAAGAATATTCTTCTTCTGTGCCTGAATGATAGCATGACTGAATTTTTTAATAAAAATAAAATTAAGATAGTTTCCTTAGAATTTAAAATAATTTTGTTAACTCATGTGAAAATTATAACCCACATAATTAAAAGGCTAAGTGGAAACTAGGAAAGCTTTCTTAAATGTCCTATTTCATACAAGGAAGCTTATATATATATATATATATATATATATATATATATACTGATATACATATATGTACATATTTACACATACATATATACATACATACACACATATTTATGATATATAATATATGTTAACATGTTTAATATATAAAATACTACATTTATAGTATATTATATATACTATATGTAATAATAATATATTATTATAGTAATATATATATATATATTACCCACTTTAATTCTGACATTACTTTAAAGTTAAGTAATTCATTCTCCTTTTATTATGGAGGAAATAGTACAGAAATTGTTTCATTTGCTTAATGTTACAGGAGTAGTTTGTGGAAGGCAAAATTGTAGCCATGAATCTAGTTTTAGTTTTTGCAAATTTTAAAATTTACATTTCCATTTTAATATATTTATACATTTTAATCCTTACGAAAACTTTTTTTTCTTTTCTGGGTGAAAATCGAATGAGTAAATCAGGTTTTTCAAAATTTTAAAATTATATTTACATTTCAATTTATTTGTTTAATTCTTCTGAAAATATTGAGTGAAAATTAAATGTATAAATAATAAATTATGTTCAAGAGAAAAAATTCTCTTATAAACCCCAATAGTTTCTACTTAGATTTCCTTAAAGATAGGAATTGTGTGTTAGAACAATTAATAGTTTCCTTTTTCTAAATATTTAGTCACAGGTTTTCACCGAGTATCTGCTCACAATTCTGGACAGACATTTCTAACATTAGGTGACATGACTATTTACTACCTGCTGAGTTTTAGATTAGAGAAATTCACAAGAGTGTGTCTCTTTGTGCTGTCCCTGATTTCACAGACCACAAAGTAAAATATTTATTTTTTATTGCTATTCCTTTTGATATGTTGCTTAGGACATGTTCTATTAAATTCATATATTGAAAGCAACCTGTATATACTTGTAAAATGATACTCTGTTTAAAACAACATCTCCATTCTTAGTGAGCTGGAAATGCTCACATAGTAGAAAGACAAGTTTTATTTTCTAAGAGATAGGCATATGTTTCTGTTTCTTTTACATGAATAATGAGGAACATTATTTTACTCAAGAAACATAAAAATTATTCTTGATGCTTGAAAAATATATTTAATGATCATTGTTTCACCAAAAGTCTGATACATTGTATTTTGTAACATATGATTATTTGAGGTCTCTCAATAAAGTATAATGAAGCATTTTTCTAATAAGCATTTATTCTTCAGATTATTTTTTCAGTCAACCAAACTTACTCAATTTTGCTAATAGCGTGGAAGCTGAAGTTACTATAAATCTAGAAATTTATAGATGAAGGACAACAGAAATTTTGTATAATAAATTCATCTATCCAACCATTATTTACAGTAAATCCACCATCTTTCTCCTATTTTCAATATGTTTAATGCTAACCTGAATCATATTTAAATAATTTTTAATTGTAGAAAAATGTATACTAATATTGTTATGGCAAAAAGATATAGAATACATTGCAGAAAAATGTATTTTTTGGTTTTACATAACTTTAAGTAATTTACATGCTTTTTGTTCAAACTTATACTTTGTTTTACCTCAGGCCAAACAAAGCCATTTTATTTTTAGCTTCTGTTTTATAACTTTGTTTTGGAAATACATAAATTATTCATAACAAATTCTTATTACTCAGTCTTTCTGTAAAGCTATTTATATATTATGAATGCAATGACTGCTCAAAAACATTTTAAGAGCAGAGATTTTATAAATAAAATGTGAGGAATGGAGTCCATTAGACAACTTTAGAGGAGTAATGTAGTGGGAACACTACCAGAAAAAAATTAAGCAGCAGCTATACTGATGACATAATTATATATATACTTTTTTTTTCTATTATTAGGCTCTGACCACAGGAATTACATTAATAAATCACATTAATTACAGGTCTTAGAATAGTTCTGTATATTGGCAAAACTTTATACTGAATTCAGAAATATATATAAAAACTTTTAAGAAACCACTAATATGTGATCTTTTGCTTTTCCTCTGTAAAGTAAAAATGGTAAAATTTATTTATAATATCAAGACAGTATTATTGGATACCTGGTGCTGGATCCCAGATAACAAAGATGTTTGTACATTCTGATCAAGATAATTTTCTTTTAATTTAATTTTAAAACCTTAAATTTTCCATGAAGTAATTTTATTCCCTTTCCTTACTCTAAATGTATATATATATGTTTATGTATTAAAATATATGTATTATGTAATTAATTCTAGCCTTACTTTTCATGTCCTGATATACAGTAATGTATTTCTTCATCTAAGGTAGCAGTTATTCTTTCAAAATATACATTCACAGTCATAATCTTTTTTCTTTTTATATATCAATAGTATATTTCAATATTTGAAGTATTTTATGAAATATAATCATATATTTGGAGCTTTCATTCCAGTAATATATACCCTTTCCCTCTCTTCCTTTTAGATATCTTTAAAACAGTAATTATTGATCTTTCTTTTATCCCCCCAAAATTTTAGCTTCTAGTATATTTTTATATTACTTAATAGTCATTGACTTCAATAGCCTGGATCACAATCTTCTCTAAAATTCTGGTCTGTCAACCTCTTTTAATCACTCAATCCCATCATCTTTAGCAAACAACAATAAACTTGAAACCCTTCTGAAGTCTTTACATTTAAATGTCGTCAAGAAATGTCACTATCTTTTATCATTATCTACTAGACCTGCTATGAGTACACACTGTGTAAACTCCTTCCACATGATCAAAAACCCCTGAAACCCGTAGTAAATCTTTGTTTTGGCCTACTTGGGGACTGAGTCCAATACTTCCACACTGAGTTATTATCTTTGGCCCGTTGCATTATTTATTTTGGGTCAGGGTAGCATGAAGTCGCTGAAGTAGATCTCACGCACGTGATTCTGATGGTAGAGCCTTCCAAAGTGCTGGGAGGACAAGCATACAAGACAGCGCCATCTTACTGGAGAAAGGGGATAAGATGACACTTACCACAAAGACCAACCCTTAAGCACAAATCATTGAAAACTACGATTTTATTGTTAAAAACATGTCGTGCAAATTCACACATTTTAAAAGAAAGAAACAATAGATACGATTTCTACAGAAAACAGCAAGTTAAACACAATAAAAGGAAGAACTCCAGTTCAAGTAGTCCCATTAAGAGGTTATACACATAAAATAACACTTGTACTAAAAACTACAGAAAAAGATCAGGTCCAAGGAATATTTTCAAAACTTTGCAAATCTATAAGTTAAATACTGAAATATTAAAAAAAATCATACTAAGTAAGGAGATCTCTAATTTTGATGATTATCATTATTAATTAAAGAGAAACAAATGCTTCGGTTTGACCCTAATCACCAATTCTACTCTTCAACATTGGGAAAATAAAAAGAAAGACACCTTTAAAAGAGATGAGAAATAAAGAAGGAAGGACACAAGCAAATAAAAAGAAGAGAAGGGAGAGAGGAAGAAGGAAGCAGGAATAGGAGGAAAGAAGGAAAGAAAGGAAGTAGGAAAGTAAGGAAAGAACACTAAAAACATTACTTAATCTTGGATACAGTGTAAGACAACAGAAATGTTCCTACAATGGAGAGACAATACATTTGTTTTTTTAACTTGTAAAGCTGAAAGTTTCAATTTATATTTGAAATATGTATAACATTGTTTTTTTAAATTGTAAAACTGAAAGTTTCAATTTATATTTGAAATATGTATAACATTGTTTTGTTGTTGTTGTTATTTATTTATTTATTTATTTTTATTTTTATTTTATTTTTTTTTTGAGACAGGGTCTCGCTTTGTGGTTCAGGCTGGCCCTGAGCTCAGCCTCCAACTCACATCACAGCAATCCTCCTGCCTCTGCCTCCCGAGTGCTGGGGTTACAGGCGTGAGCCACCACGCCCGGCACTGTGGTATGTGGTACTGGTTGCTGCTGGGTGTGAGTCTCCACTCCCAGCATAGTATGTGATCAACTGGAGGATGAAACCCGGGTCCTTGTGCTTGCAAGACAGGTGCCAGAACCACTGAGCTAAATCCCCAACCCTAGAAAATCTTAAATATTACATACACATACATAAGTTGCCAGACCTAATAAACACACTGAATTGTAGGACACATAATTGACACACAAAAATCAGGCTTAGGGACCTAGGAAGGTGAGGAGGAAAAAATATGTGGCAAGGACTCAGATATGATATGTATATGTGTGTGTACATTTATATATATATATATATATAAAATTGAAACAAAAATGCATAAATTTCTTGTGTATGCAGTGTCAATTCAGTCTCTGACAGTCTCAATGGAAGTTATTTCTTTATTTTTCCATCTTTCCTGACAGATAGTAATATATCAGCTTAGTTATAAAATAAAAAATTATTAAAGATATGTCTTCTTTTCATTCTTCATAGGATAAGAACCACTAATTCCTTTGATGGCTATAGAAAGATATTGATAGCCATAAGTTATATTTCTCTGAGCTCTATAAAGTCTTATCTGATTAACATAGTCAATTGAGAAAACACAATTGCAAAGAATACTTCAAACCTCGTTTCCACAAAATTTGCCTCATTGTGTAATTGGCATCAGTTCAACATATTTTAACATTGTAAAGTTATACTTATAGTTGTAATTCTGTCCACATATGATACTCATTGTAATATTTCTCTTACAACTTATAGAAACTTAGGTTTCTATTGTATTACACTTTATGCCTCAATTAATGATTTGCTAAAAATTTAATTTTGTATTTGAAAATTGATTATTTTTCTATAATCTTCATAATAAATATTTTGCAGACATAAGCTAACATTTGAGAGATATTTCACTTTGGATTCTCAGCAGATAGACTAAAAATAATTACAATAAAAATGAAAAAATCAATTATTCTAATATATTTAAGAATCTGAAAATTATTTTTCCCCTATTACTTGAGATTTAGAGAAGGGTAAAATTATGAATGAATTTACAATGTTCTTGTTTGATCTATGTCTGTATATTAATTAATGTATGTAGTATATTTTAAGAGCTATTTTATTGTATCCTATGACAAACTACATATTTTAGTTTTAAACTGTTAAATATATTTAAGGAAATGCAAAATGATTTCTAGGAATTGTAATAATACTTATCATGATTCAGCAAATATGTTAGTGTAAAAAGTATTGAGAAACATTCCATTAGGAAAATGTAATCAGTCTTCACAAGCCAAAAATAATTAACACAGCTTGATGCTACTCAGTTGTTGATTAAAAGTATATATTAATGCATTTGTAATAATTACCTTTGCTAATATGCTTCAGTGTTCACTGAAACTAGAAAATACATTTTAGTTAATAAATTTTTGTGTGTAGAAGTTAAAATATAGCATTTGACATATTTAGTCCAAATAAACGGGAACAGTAAAAAAGAAAATACATTTTTTATTGAATAATCCTTAATAAAAAATCTAAATATCAACATTCATCATTAAAATGATATCATTAGTTATTATTTATGTTGAATTTAAGGCCTTCCCAGTGAACTGCCTTCCCAGTCCTTTGTTATTTTTTTGTTTTGAGATAGGTATCATTAAGACAATGAGTTGGCCAGGCTCTTCTTGAACTTGCAATGGTCCTGCCTCAGCTTCCAAGTGTGGGGATTACAGTGTGTGCTATCACCCACTTCAGTAGTGGCTTTTACACTGGTCCAAAGCTCTTAGAACAAGCTTAAAAATCATATGATTTCTATTTATAAGGATCCCACAGTTTCAGTGAATTACAGAGCAGAATAAAAGACAGATAATAAGAAACATGGAGATAGATCTTTTGCCAAGAGAAGGCGAACAAGAGTTAAACAGAAGGAGATGGGATTAAAAAGGATGGAAATGTGTTATGTACTGGTACTAACTCCTCACAATGGATGTAACAATTATGTACTACCAGCAAGTGTTAATGAAAATTATAATGACAAAGCCTATAGAAAAAGTAAAGTTATAAAATTACTAGATTTCAAGAATTCTGAATAAGACTTTAAAAGAAATTGTAAACATGCAAATTCTGTTAACTATTAAATTAGTTATACTACCATAAAGGTGAAACCATGTCTAGAAATTATGGAATATAATTATTAAAATAATTTAAAGGTTATTTGTGAATCATTTATACATTGCTTTGAACAACCTATAGATGTAAAACTGATCAGAGATTTCAAATAACACATCATAAAGAGTGACAGGCCAATTTATGGATAAAATGAAAGAAATGCTCTAAAGAGTTTTTAATATCAATGACAAGTGCTTACAAAAGTCATAAAGCCAGAAGATTATTTTCTAAAAACAGAAAAAGTAAATGTCAATAAGAAATTGATGGAATTGGAGTTCTGGGAAAGATTTCAAGTGATTGACAGCAAATTCTCAGATAATCGTAAAGCAAGGGAGATGGAGAGAAACTCCAGTGTGTGATTTCCTACAAAAAACAATTGCCTCCGGCTCAGTTGTTCACAACCACAAAGGGGGTTTTGCTCCTGAAACCTCTTTGTAGTGAAAAATCTCTAGAAGTTATGAGCACACACTTGCACTGCAAGCACAAGCCAGTTCCACCCAAGATATCCTTATGTAAAACAGCTACCAGGTGGTGCAACACAAGTTCTATAAGCAAAACAGAAAATCAGAACACAGAATTATTAGGAAAATGCTAGCAAGCAAAAGATTAAATTCTCAGATAATTTCAAAACCAGGTACTACTGATGTTTTTATTTTAATCTCATTTTTTTACATATGATTTTGATTATATTTTAAATTAAAGCTCTAAAGTGTTTACTAAGTAGACATATGATCATTGCTAAGTTATTTAATTTACAGTACTCAGTATGCATTAAGCTGTGGTTAACTACCTTTGCCAATTGAACTCAATTAGCATTAAGCTACACAGATAGCCAGGACGTAAATACATAATGGGACACACTAGAGTTAAATAGGTCCCAAACTACACAGAAGCATGACTATAATCAAGGGAAAGGGCCACTATATATCTAGGGACCGTCAAAGATATAATGAAGAAGCCAGAAAGTTCCATGGGAGTAAGTTTCATGTGATAGATGAGTTAAAAAATGTAGTCCTTAAAAAAGTAAGGAAACAAATTTTATATATATGGGGGGTGGTAGGGTGGGTAGGGCTATGGGAAAAAAATGAGAATTAAGTTGTGTCTTATACTGGTACAAATCCCCATTATGGAGTGCAATCATGATGTGTATATTTAATGTACCAATAAAGATTAAAAAAAAATGTAGTCCTTGCTTTTTTGAGTTCCGGTGTTTCTTTGTGTTTATTCAGAAATTAAGTGAATTTTAAGCATATTTATTTGGGGATCAAATTGTCAGGAGATGAGATGTGAGGGTTAAGCTACAAATGTAACCATGACTGGCTTGAGGGAACAATTCTGGGACATATTGACTTTTCTTTGACAACTGAATGTTGTAGCCTACAAATTAACACTCTCAAGTAATAAAATGTAGAAAATGTTAAAATCACTTCAGAATTTCTGTAATTAGTTCATTTCTACAACTTCATTAAAAGTTTAATTTATTTCAATTTAAATTTGCATTAGAAATTCAAGAACTCTTACTGCATTAAATTTCACAACATATATATATATATATATGTATATATATATTTAATTGAAATCTTTATTGGTACATGCAATATATTTTAATCACCCAGGATTAATAGCAATTGACAGGTTAGTGGTGATTACACCTCTACTTAAAGCAAGACTTAAACATGCTGACAGCTGGAGAACTTTTCCTAAATTTTATATAGTTAATCAAATGAATAGGATTACCATCTAAAATGAATTTTGTGTTCTCTAATTTTACTTAGTCAAACAATGTGTCAAACTTTACTGAACTTATGATTCCATAGTAAATACATCAGTGAAGAATTTAACATCTAAAATTTATATTTAAACCTATTGTCTAAGGCTTACAGTTTGTAATCTGATTTATTCTAATCACAAAATATTTGGATGTTAAAATTTTAGTTTACACCTATTTTAATAGCCTGCTCTCCTGTAATTTATACTATACCTTCTTTTCCTCTGATTGGTTAAATAATTTTAAAAATGATTTCAGTTTTTATTTGTTTGTTCTTTTTTGCCACTTGAGTTTAATTATTTTAAAAATAATTCCTTAAATTGAATTCCCTTTAACAAGAAAAATAATAATTTCTAATGGAAGACTTAGAAGTTATCATTTAAAATGATTGAAAGAAAACTTGTCTTGAAATATTTATCTCTGAGATGGATGTAGTGCAGTGCTACATTTCTCCCCAAACTAGACTGGTTTTTCTTCAGGAAAGTACCTTGTATTCAAAGTGAAATTACTAACTTTAGAAATATTTGTCTCTTAAATAATTTCTTCTTTATTTCAATAATTGTTATGATGTCACATTTCAAATTGCAAATATTTCTATCTTCCCAGCATTATTCATTATATATATGCATTTCTCTAGTTAATCAAATGTCTGACTTTACATATCAATACACCAGCCCAAATGTTATTGCATACTATTCATAAACACAGTCTGAATATTTACACCAGTGATATTCTCGTTACAGATAAATTGATTTGATTTACTACCTGTAAGTAAACAAATTCTATTCCACCAGCACAATTTGTTCTTGCCTTGACCTCATCTAAAGAAAAAAAAAAAAAATTCCCCTGGATATCTAATTATCTTGGGCTGTCGACTGTGTTTTCATCACCTCAGGAGTTTGCTCCTCATTCACTGCTTTGACATCATGTCACGTCAGCTGGACATTGATTTGAGGCTCTCAATTTAATCCAGTTCATCATGCAACTGCAGCCCTCAGATAACATTTGGGTTGATGGGAGAGGAGACCACACCGCAACACATATGGTTATCTTTGGATATATTTAGTCAAAGTCACAGCATTTAGTAGGAATATTGTTAGGAGAGCTCCTCTTGCTAACAGACATGCAGCACAGCTGGTTATATATTCTCTCATCTCTTGTACTTCTAATTCAGGTCATTAGAGCAATTCTCTTGTCTCTGCTTTCTGAGTGCAGGGCATAAGAGCTTGTTTGATGATACTTTGGGAATGTGGTTTTGTCAGAATTGTAATAGTAGTGAGTGTTAGATATAAAATGCATCTTTAATTTTTGTTGGTAATATCATAAATCCATATGATATTAATTTTATAGTCTATAATATTTGTATACTTATGTTTTCTAATGAAAGTCCTCATAATACCTAAGCTCATAGAATTCACCATCCAACATATACATCCTTATGGAGGGCTATGAACAAGAATGGACAGCCACCAAAATCAGGATATTTTCTGTCTGATATTAAATTTCATTTTGTAAGTGAGAGAACCTATTTACTCTACATATATCATAAGAAAATGAGATTATTAAAATTTTTCAAGAAATTCTAAAATACAAGCCATAAAGTATGATTTACTTTCACTTTTTCATTTGCTCATCTAAGATGAATTTATCAGACCTTTTCTGGTTCTCAGTACACTACCTAGATCAAATTAATACTGAAATTAAACTTTCAATATTTACCAATGTCCAAAAGTAAACCAGATGCTGTTTTGTAAGAAAGTCATTATCTGAAAAAAGATGACATAGCTTTTGTTTGTTTCTTAGTTTTGTTTTGTTTTAGTTTTAGTTTTTTGAGAAAGGATCCAATTTTGTAGTTCAGGCTGGTTCTGAACTCAGCCTCAAGCTCAACAATCCTCCTGTCTCTCTGCCTCCCAAATGCTGGGATTAGAGGTGTGAGCCACCACACCCAGCACTGTGATATGTGGTACTGATTGTTGGTGGGCATGAATCCCCACAATCGGTATTGCTGTATGTAGTTAATGGGGATAAACCTGGGACCTTGCACTTATAAGGCAGGTACCAGAACCACTAAGTTAAATTCCCGGCATCAAAGATGGCATAGATTTAATCCCAAATCCTAGAGGTCTTCTATGATCCTCTAGAACTTTCTACTGGCACATTTTAAGTATACATTATGATCACATTCATCACTGAGAATTTGTATCTGTACATTACATATCTTTTTTAAAAAATCAAATCTTTATTGGTACATTATGAATACACATCATCATTGCATTCAACATTGAGAGTTTGTACCAGAATATGTCAAGACTTGATTCTCATTTTTCACCTTCCCCTCCAGCCTGCAACCCCTCACCACCTGCATATATAAGCTTTGATTCTGATTGGAGCTCTGTAGTATTTGCACAAAGTACCCTCATTTGTAACTGGCCTTTCAAGTGCCATGTTCTGAATCACAAAAGTGAAGTTCTTGTGAGTATTGTAGCACAGTCTGAGATTGTTACAAGATTTTTTAGATACTCAAACAAGCTAACTATATACTCAAATGTTGCTTTTGCTGCCTCCAAAATAGCCACAGGCTTTTGGAGTTGCCTGGATTTTTGGCAATCCATAGTATCACTTCCATCAACTGAAATTTTCCCCGAGAGGCTTTATTTCAGTTGTTGCAGATCATTATTTCCTCATAATCATGCTGTCTGTTAATGTTTCTGTGTTTATGTTCCAATTTCTATTTTAAAAAGATCTTACTCAGCCATTAAATTACCTGTTTCTCAACTTGTCTTTTTAAATCAGTGTAATGTCATCAACATAGCAGATGGAGGTGATATTTTACAGAAAAAAAGAGTATATGAGAGTAAGAATAGAAGTGAGGTGGTATGGCTACATACTTCATAGAGTTTCTATTCCTTAATGGTACTGGTAAGTTAAACAAGCTTTTTAAAGTGATCCTGGAAAATAAATATGAAAAAGTCTATTAATTGAATAAGTAACTGGATGCAAAATTTCAGAGGATGTAGTACCAACCCTACACATCCATAGATATGCAACTTGACAACTTTGATAATAGTCTATGGTCATTTTCCAAGATGAGTACGACTCCAGCTAAAATGGAATTATGCTAGACATCAATGTATATTTTCATTGAAGAATTCTATACAAGTTTATCTTTGTACTATTTCCTTCATATTTTTTTGTATTTTTTTTTTTTTTTTGCACACAGCCAGTATTCCTGTAGTTATGGATGACACGCAATCTAACTATAGTTACAATAGAGAGACTGGAGTGGGACAAAGGACTTGTTGGAGTTCCCAAATCTGACCTAAATCCTCATCTTCTACCAGAGTGGTATGAATATCCACTGTGGTAGATCACAGTGTATTTACATTTCCTGAGATAGATGTGTTTTTAAAAATAAGATGGAGTACTACTCTGCCATTAGGAACAATACATTTGAGACCTTTATACTCAAATGGACGTACATTGAGGACAAACTCATGAGTGAAATAAATAGGATACAGATATGTAAAATTGTATCTTTTCTCTGGTATAAGGAACTGAAGATGTAAGTGAGTGCTAAAATGTATGATAGGTATTGTGAAATAGTGAGAAACTATTCAAAGGGAAAAGGGGAGGTAGGGGTAAGCAAAGAAGGGAAAGAAAAATATTGATGCTAAAAATAGGAAACAAAACTTATGTATATAGGTGGTGTGGGTTGAAGGGGCAAGGAAATGGTAAAAATGAGAATAAAGTTGTGTCATGTATAGGTATAAATTTTCATTGACAACTATATTAAAAGTTTATATGAAATGTACCAATAAAATCACTTTTTTAAAAAGAAAGCCAATGGTTGATTTTTTTTTTCCAGGAAGTCTGGGTATTTTATCCTCCTGCCCCCCAAAAATGTTGTAAGTGGTCACAGACCTTTGGGGAAAGCTGGATGGAAGATTTATCATGTGTACATATGGCACTGTTCCATTATTGCAGAACATGTAGAAAAGAGTGTATTAGGAGCTGACAGGCAGTAAATTGATAACCAGCACAGAATGTGAAAAGAATATGAGCATTTTCTAATGAAGAATGTTGATTGAAATAGAATGTGGCAAATTTTGTATAAAAGATAACTGAATTTCTAAGGACAATAAATGTCAAATATAAAAGGTTTAGTTTAAGAAGCAGATATTCAACACCATATTGTAAAAGGTCGAAAAGTGTATTTGCCCACATTCAACTGTCGTATAAGGTTAATAATATTAAGAAATAAGACCTAGGAATATCATCTATCCTGCTGGATCTGAAAGTATGTTTGACATGTAGTAAGGTGGTACTAAGTACTGTTCTCATATCAGTGAGTTCAGTGTCAATCTATACACTCAATAAAAACCCTTAAATAGTTTGATTAACTATTTGAAAGCACTTGTTCTACAGGTGAAGAAATGGGTTAGCCATGAACATCATATCTTAAAAAAGTAAGACCTTGTACTTTAAGCATTTTAACCCTTTTCTGATTTTCACCTGTTATTTTATCATGTCTGTTAACAACTCTCTATTCACATCAGATGTTGAATATTTATTAAATGACCCAAACAGATAAAATTTTTAAAATATTGTCTTAGTTAATGTTTATTGTGTCAATGCCAATTTAATTATTTATAGATCTTGAGTAAGTTCAAATTTTCATGATTGGTATAATATAGTTTTGAAAAAAAGAATAAATATTTAAAAATTTTAGCATCCTTATTAACAAATATTACATCAAAGACAAATAAATATTTATAAATCGAGTGACAAAATGAGTCATTTTATGCTATCATAGTTTTATTTCCTTATTTACCACAAATAACTTATTAAGTATTATGGAAAAAATATTATTTGTCTGCATTAACCATTTTAATTTAGTTTGAGTTAATTTAGAAAAATAAATTAATTGAATGATTTTTAATCTTGGAAACTCAATATATTACATAAAATATATTACATTTAACTGGCAAAGATAACACAAATGGGAGACTGTATTCATCAGAGTTCACTGATGCTTTCAATATTTTATAATTAGAACGTAATGAGAGATGTACTAGGTTATCATGTAGGACTATTTCCATAATAAATTAACACAGTTAAACAGTATTATTTACAAAAAGCACATACATAAGGTGCATGTCACCTGCTATTGAACTTGTTAAGAATATGGCAATTTTTTTCTAGGTTTACTATTAGTAAAGAAATTCCAATTCACTCATTCTAAACATTGAAAATATTATTTAAATATTTTGGATAATCTGTAAATTCATAGTCAAGTTAAGCAAGAAGCAGACTATAGTCTGCCTTAGATTCCAATTTCCAACACAGTTTTCAATAGATTTCACAGTTTAAGAATATGATGTTGCAGATCTATCACAGTAATTTGGATATGACTGGGTATTTATATTTATTCAAATTATACATAAGCATAATAATTGTCATATAGATAAATTAAGCTCTGAAATCCAGATATCATTGGCTAATCTTTTTTAAAGAACCCATCCAGTCAGGAAATTACCAGGAAGCAATGAAGGATTTGTTTTATTGATTACAGAAATCCAATGAAAGAAGTCACAAAACTGAGTCCTCTGAGAGTTTACTTTTCATAAGTAATATTATTAAAAACAGTCCTGATGGCATAAAATTATTAGAGATTAGGAATATTGTCATAAATTTCTCAACATTTTAATGCTGACATTTCCAGTCTTTTCAAATTTTCTTCTCTTTTTCACTTACTTTATAAAATGGAAAACATTGTTGGTTAAATCTTAATCAGGTTAAATCTGACTTAGAAAAATAAACTATCTTTCATTATTCATGTGAATTTAGCATCTTCCATGAATAGATACAGTTGTTCTGGTTTTTGTTTTTCAGTCTCACTGTATAGTTCAGGCTGACTTTCAATTTACTTTGTAATGAAAACTGGCCTCAAACTTTCTGCAATTCTCCTGCCTCAGCCTCCTGAGTGCTGGGTATGCAGATAGGTATGTACAACACTGCCTGTCACAAATATTGTCTCTAGGAAGAAATGTTTCATG
This sequence comes from Petromus typicus, assembly GCA_004026965.1. Lineage (NCBI taxonomy): Eukaryota > Metazoa > Chordata > Mammalia > Rodentia > Petromuridae > Petromus > Petromus typicus. The sequence goes on from PVIR01032756.1 coordinate 15,387, forward strand.
TTTTTTTTTGTTTGTTTGTTTGTTTTGTTTTTTACTTTGTGTGGCTTCCTCTAGCAATTCATTTTCCTAATAAAATTTATTTTCACTGTTTAGATGGTAATTCTATAAAATCTGTTTATAGGGCCAGGGATTTAGCTCAGTGGTTCTGGTGCCTGTCTTGTAAGTGTAAGGAGCTGGGTTTGATCCTTGTTAACCACATACAACACTGGGTGTGGGGACTCACGCCCACCAGCAATCAGTACCACATACCACAGTGCCGGACATGGCGGCTCACGCCTGTAATCCCAGCACTTGGGAGGCAGAGGCAGGAGGATTGCTGTGATGCAGGTTGGAGGCTGAGCTCAGGGCCAACATGAACTACAAAGCCAGACCCTGTCTCAAAAAACCTAAAAAAAAAAATCTAAAAAAAAAAAAAAATTATAGAGGCACTACTCAAGATAGTTAAAGGTAATGTAGCTGGGAGATTTATAAAGTTAAAATGATAACTAAACTCTGAAAAATTAGTTTTTTGCATTTTTATTAATTATAGAAAAATAATATTGTTTTATGGGTATTCTGAAATAAAATATCCATGATAGGTAGAAATAGAAGTTAGCATGTTAAAATATAATAAAATGTATGAGAAACACATTTTGAAAACTTACTCTTTCATCAATCTAATCTTTACTCAGAAATTGTTTTGCATTTGTTGTTATGCTGCTTTGCAGTACATTGCTTTGCAGCTGTTGTTATTTAACTATAAAAAATGTTGTGATTAAGATAATATTGTCTGTTTTGAGTTTGTACATAATATTTTAATTTTGGTGCTTTATTAACTTGTGATTGAAGATGAGCTAATATGATGTAGTGAAATAAAGTGTAAATTTGAAAAGAATTCTAACTCTTAAAAAATATTGTTTTCAAGGTCATTGTATATTTTATTATAAAATTTCACCCAAAATATCTAACAACAGATATACTTTGTGATACAAGAACAGTATTTAAAGTTTTAGTATATAAATCAAGCAGTGTATTTGCAGAACACGATAAATAAAGCAACTGTAAGGCTTCTAACTCCCGGTCACTAGTACCATCATCAAATACTAATTGCTCCACCATAGAGTGACACCAAAACCCTGCTACCATACGGGGGCTCGGGATCCTGTGAGGGTGACTGTGTTACACTGAAAACATGCAACATTCATTTCTGATGGAGCCTAAAGGAAAATGTTTTGTTTTTGAAAAAATGGAGAATGAGACACAAGGAAATGTATCTGATATACAAAGTAATAACCAAAAATAAATGCTCAGTTGGAAGTTTTCACATAATCACATATTTTAATACTTCAAGGAAACATTCAGGGTGTCAATGTTGATTTCTTGAGTGATGTCTGATCTACCTATTTCTCAGATTTTAAAACAGCATGCTAAAACTGAATTACTCCAAGAAGATATGTAACTACTGTCTCCTATCCCTCATCTCAGTAAAATAAACAAATGTAAATACAATAAAATGAAGATATTAACCTTAAGAAAGCAAGAGATAAGTACCATTCTGCAATTGAAAATAGTAAATGTTAATATGCCGTGGCGGTGATCCACCCAGACAATGCTTCAGTTTCCAAATCACAACTGTCCTATTTTTATTACAAGGTAAAACATGAGTACTTGCTCTTTTTTTTTTTTTTTTTTTTTTGCAGAAATAGAAGACAGATTTTTTTTTAATTCCACATAAAAAATTATAACTGGTCACACAGTTAACAGTCTAATAAAGGAGCTGAATGGTCTACAATTATTTTCATCTCCTTTACACCAAATATATATCCACAGAACTCTCAATCAGTCTTCCAATGCATCTTTAAAATAAGAATAGGGGATGAAGGATTCTCAACATTCTCCAAAATAGAATATGAATTGATAAGGATGAGGGCCCAGAAATAATGCAGTCAATGAAGAGGAAATAAATTATAAATAAATTTTAGACGTATACATGTATACACACATATGTGTAGGTTTAATTCATATAGAATTGTGAAAAATATCAGAAAATAGAAAATCAATCCTAGAAATTAAAATATGAATATCTAAAAAGCAATACTAAATGTAAGACAAATTTGAGACATCTTTCTTAAAATAAATAAACACACAAAACACAGGGAAGTCAGAAAAGAAAGATAACCAGACTGAATTACAAATAAATTCAAAGTTTTACATTTTTGGTATTCTAGACTGAATCAAGCAAAAAAAATTCTTATAATAAAATAATTGTGGTGTTTTCTAGAATTCTTATTCATAAGCCTCTAATTTAAAAATTCCACTTTATTATTTTGCACAATCAGAAAATCAAGACTAACATCAAGGCACACAATATCTCATTTTAGATAGTTTTATGTAGTGTTAAGATTCTAACATCTCTCAGAAACTAAACCACTTAAACTGTAAGAACTGAAATTGCAACACTGTTTTTAATGTATTCTGTGATTCCAGAATATATTACTGATAGTTAAATTACTGAATTATGAGATGCCCAAAGATATGGTTAAAGATAACCAGTGTTCCTAGGATAGTTTTTTTTTAACTGAAATTTTTATTGGTACATTATGAATACACATTATCATCACATTCAAGATTGAGAGTTTCTACCAGAATATGACATGACTTAATTCTCATTTTTCTCCTTCCCCCAACCACCCTACAATCAACCACATTCATATACACAGAATTTGTTCCTTTTTTTTTTAAAACTGCCATATGCACAGTAGGACAGAGTAGAGCTTGTTGCCTTTCCTAATCATCTAAACCATTCAAAGATGAAATAGAGCAAAAGGTACAAGAACAGACAGTTCACTGGCTTTTATTTGACCAAAGAGAAACATAAATCTTTATTTGGCCTTTGCTGGTTCTTAGGAGTTTTGGTAAGAATGGAATCTGTACCATTAGCTTCCCATTTCTCACTATAGAATCTCACATAGTTTTCTTAGGTTTCCACCTTAAAAATGCCAGATTGTAGAATTTCTCATTTCTGTAGGGCTAATA
>PVIR01032757.1:0-18395 GCA_004026965.1 Petromus typicus
TGAATGAACATTGCAAAGCAATTTTTTTTCCAAAAAAATATGATAGAAACTTTAAAAGCTCTTAGAAATACGCAAATTTATTAGTGTTCTAGCATTCTACCTTCCTACAACTTTCTTTTCCTTCTCTATTTTCTGGTGCCCATGTCATTTCCCTGCCCTTTGTCCATAACAAAATGTTCTGACATTTTAGGCTGGAGCAAAATCTCATTTCTAAAGGTCCCAATTGTTCAGTGTGAGATGGGACTGTGTAAGTTTTATATGACTTCTTTTTACTGATCAGTTTCAGAGTTTAGCCTCTACAGTACCTGCATAATGCCAACACTTTGTCATTACCTCTTTCTCAGTCATTTCTGAGTTTTATCTTGTACTCTTTTTAATGCCAGTACATCTTTCTTGGAAGTTATCCACAAATTCACATCAGCAAGAAAATAGCAAAAGGCAGCAACTTTGTAGCTAAGTTATCATTATTGCTTTCCTTCATAAATAATGCTTTCTGCTTGAAAAACATACATAGTATATTTTGATTTTTGCATGTGATGTATGAGAAAGCTGTATGCATAATAAATCTGTGTAAAAAATTATATGTTCCCTTTGACCTTCATTATAATGTCAGAGTTACAGATACAAGTGGAAAAATTGATTTTTGTTCTTAAGAATCCTCCTTCTACCTCAGACTTCTGGTACTTCTTTGAGACCAATTTTATATATTAAAGTTTCTTTTCATAACCCATATAAAAACTCAGAAAGACAAATAATCATGCAGGATTTTTTTTATATACAGTTCATTTCTATTTCATTTAGAATTTTTATTGATTCTAAAATGTGATGTTTAATCAACTGTATTGGATCCTTATTCTGGGTTTTATTACACCGAAGTTCCCTAATTCCACCTTCACAAAATAGATTTGAGACAATACAAATACTGCTTTTCTTTTCAATACTTATTAGACTCCCTATTGGTGAAATAGCACAGAGTTGATATCATTCCAGTAAACTCTTGTATTGCTTTATATATGAGTTGCAATAATCATGAGTTTATTGGCTACCTAACATGCATTTCACTCTATCTCCTTTTATCTCTGTGGAGAATGTTCTCTACCCCCTTCCTATGAGACTCAATTGATTTAAGCCAGTAAGTTCCAGCATTCTGTTGACTCCGCCTGGTGGCACAACCATCAGCATAGGATGCAATTCAGCCAATGTGGAAGAGAAAGTTTCAGGAGTTACATGGAAGAGATGCCCACTGTGCCTTGAGATCTGCAATGATATTGTGGTGTTTGCCTTTCCATTTAAGGATCTGAGGGTACTTGAGAGCATGGTACAGGTAGTGGGACATCAGCTAAGCCTTCGGAGTGTAGCTGACTGTGAAAACAGAGCAAGAAGAGATGCAGAGCTGTACCTGAAGACAGTTCATTTATGGGCAGTTCATTTATGTGAGTCAGTGTTTTACACTTCCTCCCGTTGTTTGAGCTATACTGCTTATCATTTGAAATGAAAGATTCTTTAATGGGGGTTTAATTAGTGTATCTATAAATAATATTAGATCTTTACAATATTACAGCTGATATAGAAAATTCATAAAGTAATTCATGTAGAATTTCTGGGAAGAACATTCTCTTTAGTCAGAAAAAATAATAGATTCAAAATTGTGAATTATTAATTTTTACAGCTAGTGTGAAGGTAGCAAAATTAAATATATCTTGAGGATGCCATTTTTATGATGTTACTAGATTATTACTGACTTAAATTTATGTAAGCAGGAATGGAAAATGATGTGGCCAAAATGGAATATATAGGGCTATTACTCCAAAAATTAACCTAGTTATTCCATTTCTGTACATATACCCAGAAGAACTGAAAGTAGGGAATAAAACAGATATCTCCTAGGTACACAGCACCATTATTCACAGTAGCCGAAAGGTAGAAGCTACTCAGTTTTACAGTGGCAGATGAGGAGGGTGTGTATGGTGTAAGCTATTTGTATGTGGACAAACATGGTGGGTTCTATGTCTATGAGGTTCTTAGAACCATCAAATTCATAACGATAGAAAGTGGAAGGATAGTTTCAGGGACTAGAAAAGGGAGGGGACGTGGGAAGTTAGTGCTTAATCATTTCAGTTGAGGAAGATGAAAAAGCTGTGGAGACATCCCTCTAGGGATGGTGGTGTACAGCGTTGAGAATATATTGGATGCCACGGAACTATATATTTAAAACTGTAAAATGGCAAATTTCATGTAGTGTATATTTTATCACAGGGAAACTCACATACCGTAGACATTAAAGTCACAAGAGTGAACAACTCTGGAGGAGAGGAGGGAGACCAGGATCAGGAAAACCTTGAGAATTTCAATTATACTTTTAAAGTTGAGGTGGTAATTATGTAAGTGTTCCTTGTGTTATTTTCTACATTTTTCAGTAAATTTGAAACGTTGCGGCATGAAAAAAAATAGAAGCTTTTAGTTCTTGTAATATCAGAACAGTTCAGGCCAAGTCTCTTCCTGAAGACAGCTGAGACCCTGCCAAGAAATACGAAGAGCAGATCTTTCTAAGGGCACCAAAGACATTACCTGATGGTGAACCATTATTCGCAGAGATGTGAGGAAAGCTGCTGAACGTGGTGATTTCAGAGTTTGGTGTTTTTGTTTCCTAGAGTGTTTTCTGATCTGGAACAAATGGCTCCGAAGGTGATAAACAAGGAGCCTGGCACACGCACCTCAGCCACGAGGAGAGCTGCAGGTGCTTGACCACTGTCGCCACCGGCAATCACAGCCATCAACCCCCAGGATCAAACCGGCCTTCCCCTTCCTGTCCTAAATGGAATTGTTCCCGGAAGTTTGTGCTTTTCTAACTGCTAGTAAGGAAGTCGACACTTTGGTCAGGATGGGCATATCTATGGGCGTGCGCTGACCTGTGCTACCGACAGTGGATTTCATCATTGGCAGTGAGACGGACTGAACGGATCACTTACATCCCCTCCGCTGCTGGGGAACAGAATCTGTTCGTCACTGCCCTCCAATCCATAGCTACTAGTTGCGCTGAGCTTTGTTTAATGAACTCTATTATGTGTGTGACATTCCATGACGAGACTCTTTCTTAAAAGAAAACAAATAAAAGAAAACAAAACCAAACCAAGAAACAATAAACTGGGGAGGACTCTATTTTAGCTGTGAATATATATGAACTCTAAGGTCATCAAGAGACACTCATGCCCTTGAGGTTACTGTAAGCCAAGTACTTCAGGAGAAATAAACATAACTCACAGGCTGCATGTGCATTCTAGATACAGATTTTTTTTTTTAGAAAAGATAATATTATAAAATAAATATTCTAATCATATGCAAAACTGACTTTAAAACATTTAATTTAAAATTGAGAAAGTAGAGTTTTTTAAATATGATTATGAATTCAGTCTTTTTTTTTTAGGTTTTTTGAGACAGGGTCTCACTTTGGAGTTCAGGCTGGCCCTGAGCTCAGCCTCTAACTCACATCACAGCAATCCTCCTGCCTCTGCCTCCCGAGTGCTGGGATTACAGGTGTGAGCCACCACGCCCTGCACTGTGGTGTGTGGTACTGGTTGCTGCTGGGCGTGAGTCTCCACGCCCAGTATTGTATGTAGTTACTAGGGATCCAACCTGGGCCCTTATGCATGCAAGACAGGCACCGGAAACACTGAGTTAAATCCCCAGCCATGAATTCAGTCTTTAAGGATTTGATTACTCACCTGCATGATTGGTTAGACATCAGTGCCAAATGACCAAATATATCATCAAGTACCTACATTAGACGGCATGGGGGGGGGATGGGAAAGATATAATTTTGATAGTGGAAGGGCTCATCTACCTGTGAGGGAATAACTTTCAGGAATGCCTCTGGGGGACTTAGAGTGGGAAAGCTGTCTCTGAGGGACACTGCCGTGTGTTTACGCACTTTGTAAGGTTTTGCTGAGCATTATGGATATAATACCCAAGACAGCTTGTTGTTTTTGGCCTCCTCACCCATACTCACTGGATGCTGTTCAAAGATGTCAATAGATCTTTGTATTACTTCTATTTATTTTTGTATTATTATTATTACTTATTATTGTGTTATTGTATTATTTCTTTAAGAATAATTTGGATTCCCTTGAGTGGATTCCATAAGAAACCTTAGAACAGGAGCTTTCAGAATTGCTAGGAGTTTCAGGAGAGTAAAAGCTGGACATCAGAGAGAAATGGTGCTATCGTCGGCCATGGCAAAGAACAAGCTAACTGCCAGACACTGCTCTATCTACTTCCGTTAGACACAGTAAAGCCGGAAGAGCACCCTAACAGTGAGAAGACCAGCATTTTAATACTTTAGGAGCAGAGAGTTCAGCCCCATAGCGGAGGGACTTTTTTAAAATTTCCTTATGGGAATGATTCTTTGATTCTACTGAAAGTTCTGTGGGACAAATATGAACTCATTTATCATCTTTATAACTAACCTGGCTTAAATATTTCCCTAATAATCCTGGGATGCTGGCTCGTTCATTCTATAACTTTTCCTTTTGGGATAGCTAGTTACAAAGAGGAAAGCTGCTGACCACGGTGCAATCATGATTTAGAGAAAATAGAACAAAATGAGGAATTTTAACTTCAGGGTTTGGAGAACATCAGAATGCATTATTTTCACTATTAAATGATGACTGAATAAAAACAAGGTTGTACATTTCACTGAACAGAAACTTTTAAAGGTCTGTTTTAAAACAATATATTATTTGTCTGAACATATATATTTACTCTTGGGAGTTAAATTTCATTGGAAAGACAAAATATGACCCCATCCACCTAAATGTTAAAGTAATTGATATCTGGTCTAGGAAACTTTCCTATTAAACATTGCTAAGCACAGATCCATGACTGAATATTTATTTATTTAGCAAATAAATCTTGATGTTTTCATCAAGAAGAGATGGGATATGTGTATTGTATTACTTTATTATTATTAAAAAACAACCATATAAGAACAAGAACTATGCAGAATTGCATTATTTCATTGGAATATATGAATAAAAATCACAGGCAAAATCTTTATAAATGAAAACATAATAATTCTGTGGCTGGTGAATTATTATTTGTTTTATATACCCTGACTACTCTGCATGAATCAAAGTAGATTTTTCCTTAAATAAGAAAAATGGATAGCTGTAATATAAAAAAGTCAATTATTTTTTTCTCCATGAAGCATAATACAATCCAGCTCTATTATAATATGGCTTTAAGATTATGTTGAGTCTCCACATCTGAAGCAGAAAACAGTGCACTCTAAGTTCCTGAGCATATAAAATCCAAGGTGTCTTGCAAGACAAATTTGAATTTAAACCCTCTTGCATCAGTCTTATAGAAGTTGTGTGGGCAGTCTTAGTAACTGCCACTTGATCATGAGTGAGTTTTATGATAAATCATTGTACAGTTAATTTCTAATCTGGTTGGCTCATTTTGATAAAAACAGTTAAAAATGTGGATCTGCATTTACAAATTAATTAATTTTCAATTTTTCTCCTTGACATCTGTTTTCATGCAGAAATCCCTAACAGAGGTGGTTGTGAGCTGTGGGCTGGCTGGCGAGGGCAAACACAGCCTGGGAGGCCTCTCCCTGCTCATCACCACAGCCTTGCCAGCCACAGCTGGGCTTTGCGGCACACTCACGTGACCAGGGAACGATGCACTCGGTCCTCATGAGGCAGGATGAAGGTGACCTGGAGTTGGACAGTTTCTGAGTTGGAGGTGTGTTTGCCAGCCTCCACTGGCAGGATGAAATGTGGTATCCTCCAAGTTTTAATGATTGAAACTTCTTCTTCAGTGAAACTTTGGTAAGTAAATTGTCAACCAAGGTATTTGAGGTATATGACCTTCGACTCCTGGGGGTTAATTGTGTACTTTGAATAAATTAGACATTCTTAAATATGGCCTCCATTTCCCTTGTTGCAATGGAAACTTTATAATTTTCTTTCTTCTTCCTTCCTTCCTTCCTCCTCTCTTTCTCTCCCTCTTCTCCTCCTTCCCTTACTCCCTTCCTTTGTGATACGGCAATTGAATCCAGGAACAGCTCTGTTTTGTTTTGTTTTACTATTTTTTAAAATTTTGAGACAAGGTTTTGCTGTGTTTCCCAAACTGAGCTCAAACCTGCACTCTTTCTGTCCCAGCCTCCCGGCATGCCCTGTTTCATACCTGTACTTTATCTCCCTTGGGGTACTTGTATCTCTGCTGAAATATTATCTTTCAGTGGCTGAAAGCAAAGATGTTTCAGAGAGCATTCATCTGGAGCTGTGAACTGAAAGGTGAACACAAGGTAGGAGATTATGTGTACAAACTCTGTGTGTTTTTGAGGAAGAAATTGGCAGTGTGAGGAGGAATGTTCAGTTTAGAATGGTAAGCATGAATACTTCTGCACATTGTACATGGAGTATAACAGTCGAGCGCCTTCTGTGCTGAACTGTATTATGCTTCATGTGTCATTGCATGTCATGTGATGTTTGCACACATATCTTATGTTTGCTGTGTCATTGTAGAGTCACCCTGGTTGCATGAGTATTTGTTAAGTTAACTACAAATGTGATAATCTGATTCTTTAGATGTGCCGAGGATATAGTGACTCTTGTAGTTCTGATCTCCTTTTATGACTCACTTCTCCAGTGAAACTTCGATAGGTAAATCCCACATCCAAGATGTTCCTCCTGCGAGAGATCTCCAGATGGTAAAGAAAACACTTGCCTTTCCCTCTTCCCATGCTCTGTGCCCTTGCTCACCTTCAAGTGTCTAGGTGTAAAAAAGGCACATTTCAAAACTGTGCATATAACTAATACTAGTTCTTTCACCTTCATCCCAGAAAGTGGTTTAGGGAAAATCCTTTAATTATTTACAACAGAGACACACAATGCCACTCCTTCAGTAACTTGGTGCCAAAGCCCTATTTCCATAGAGAAAACATTTCCAAGAGCCAGTGAAATTTAAATTCTAGGCTGCTTTCTCTGCTTCCTGTTCTCCCTCCAGAGCCGTGTCTTTCTTCTAGGTTCTCATGTCACACTGTCATCCTCTAGCAATTCCTAATTATAAAATAATAGAAACAATAATTAGTAACTTCTAATTATCTTCTATTCCAAAGTATAAGATTCTTCGGCATGAATCATCGTGCTGGTAGATCATAATTCATCTTGATAACAGGTTTGATGGAGTTACATGAGATGTGAGTCTGGTTCATTAATGTTATTATTGTTTTTAAGCTCTCAGTGGTAACAGTGCTTCCTAAGCATTAATTAATTGTCATGATTTCTCTTTGAAGTGGATTAAATAGAACTGAACTCATTCTACTAGAGGAGAAATTGGCTAACCAGTGATCTCAAAGGTTACTTCACTGAGACCTGATGGATCTGGGAGTAGAAATGGAAATAGCTAAACTCATTTTGTTGATGATGCTACCGGTGAGCTCCTCTCAAAAAGATGCCCTTACATATTCCTAGCAACTTACTAAAAATTGTAGCAAGTTCTGAGAAGTTTTTATCTACTTTCTTCTAAAATGGAGATTGTCATCAGTGGTCTTTATGCCATGCATTATAACTTGCATTCTTTTCTTTCTCTGTACCCCAATGCCACTTTTTCCTTAGAGATTTATTATTCTTTACTAGCTGTATCTATTTAGTATCTTCCCCTTGAAGAACTTGAGACATTGTTGAGAAAAATAAGACTCCACAGGAGCTAAAGTTAATGCTTCTGTTACATGGAGGCCATGCAGTTCTATGCCAAAGACCTGGGTTCAAATCTATGTCCAATATGCTGGGCATCTTTGGGAAACTGTTTTTGCCTATAACTGTTTTTCTTTTTACCACAATTCACTTTGCCTCATACATTTTAGGAATAACAAGACGTAATAAATGGAGTGCCTGATGCTTTAAAAATGATTATTTATCGAGGATGTTATTAATCCTATAAATCAATGACTCAGCCCCCTTGGATCCGAAATAAAAAAGAATGGAAGGACCTTAGTAAGCAACTGTGGAATTAGGTGACGTATTTGCATATTTATTTTAAAATGATAGTCATTGTTGTGTGGTTCTTGATTTAGTAACTTTTAAAGATGAAAAGAAGGAAGGAGGATATCAGTGTGTCCTCCATGGTGCACTTGGTATGTAGATCTCACCTGGATAACAGAGCTCAAAATTATTAGGGAAGAGAGTTTTGAGGGGTGAACTAAAGGGTGGGAAGGAAGCAGCAATAGAGGCATCAAGAAAAAAAATCCATCTTCAGGCCATTGCTATTATAAAGGGTGACAAAGTGTGTGGAGAGAAGTGACACTTTCCACCGGTCTTTCCTTCATTTTTGTTGAACTTTCAATTTCTAGGTTTTACCCTTCGCTTTTAAAATATGCAAATGTGAAGGTACAAGGAATGGTTTATGTTTAAGCTTAGTCCTACTTAAAACCCTAAAAAAAATAGCTTCCTATTTCAGCTGGTCAGATTAAAATGGCGTAACCCTAAAACAGAAACAACAAACCCGTCGGACACAGAGAGTTTGCATTTGTTCCTAGGGAAATAAAGTCTCGGCTGATGGCCTACAGACATTAAATCTTACCCATGTAGATGTACTCCGTATACGCAGGGTGAGTTTTCGTGAACACCTCTTTCACTTTGTCTATTTTATCAGCTGTTATTTTTGTGGCAAATGGTGTGTACATAACTGAGAAAGATTCAGTTCTGGTGATGGCTTCTTCAATCATGGCCTGAGAGGAAGCACATAACAATATATGGCTTTTTGAGAATGAGAAAACAGAAAAGACAAACCCATAATTACCTTTATGGATGATTCGAAAATCTATATACTGTACTGCAAAGATAACATAGTTTGGTTTTAAATATTCATTAGGACAAAATTGTAATTAGTTCTGCAGATACTATTTTGTATTAAGAAATCCAATGAAATGAGAAAGTTTGTAACAAGGTACCTGCACATTGAGCTTACTCTGAGAGGAAAATAAAAATTCTATTTCTCAAGGTGCCTTGTTTTTAGTTGATTAAAAAAAACAAATTCTAAGTCTAATGTTATAATTAACTTACTGATTAAAAGATTAACACACTGGTGGGAAATTTATGCAAACATTTTTTCTTAAAAAAATACCTATTGAACCTTCCCAATTTAAGTACCCTTATAAAAATCATGGCAATCCTACGAAATTTTTTTTGGAATATGATCCTTTCTCAGCTTCTTCCCAGCAAAACTCCCTTCTTTCCAGATCACAAGCAACAGTTAAGATGAATTTTTAAGAACCTTTAAAAATTATACTGGGTCGTGTACCATTCTTGCTAAAACCCTGCCATGGACCTGAGCTTTCTATTGATTGCTATTTGTAAAGACTCAAAATAAAATTATGTAAAGTTTTGAAAGGAATTTATTCTTTTCTGAAACTTTTTCTTCTAACAAGAACTGCATGTTGAATAAAGTGTGTCTATACATATCTCATTTTCCTGAACACACTATAAAATCTTGTTCTTAAAAAATCTGTGCTTATTTATAGGAATAAATTTCCCTGACAACTAAGAGTATTAACAACCTCTAGTAAAAAAGGTAGTAGATATGAGTTTTTTAAAAGAGAAAAAAAAACATACTTAAGGACAATTTATTATTAGCATACAATTCTACAAACATTTCTTGTTGAGATCAAAATGAGTTAACTTTAAACTGAGTAGCCTTCTCTATTTTTCAGTGACTTCAAAAGGCCTCTATGATCATGTGATCTATAAAAAGTTTTCTATAAGTATTTTGTGGACTCAAAGTGTCCTCCTTTCTTCTCTGACATTAGCATTAGAAAATTATGTAAGGTCAATGCAGAGCAAATTTCTGAATGCATTTCAATAGTTTCTTTCCTTCTCCCTCCTTTCCTTCCTTTCTTCTTTCCCCTTCCTTCCTGTTCTTCTCTCCCTCTCCTGCCCCCTCTTTCTTCTCCCTTTTCTTCCTCCATGTTACTGGGGATTGGACTCAGGCACTTCATGCTGAACCACATCCTAAGCCCTGGATCTCATTAAGTGGGAAGTTTCTGACATTGCCCTAGAACTGATCCTCTAGTCTTCCAGGCGCTGGAATTACAGAGGTGCACCACTCTGGCCAGCATCTGTGAGTTTCAGAAGTTCCGAATGACAGAGCCTACAGTGCCCACCACACAGTCCTTTCCAAGTTAAAGGGATTGAAATGGAATGAAGCATAGAGTTGTGAGGCCAGATGGGGAGTCAGCGCTGATACAGCGGCAGCCAAAGGCTGAGAGTCCACAGTGGGGTGTCCTGCTGGGGTGAGACCTCACCTTGGAAGGCTGGTGGGAACAGTGCAGGCAGCAAGCCTGGAATTCAGAGATGCAGATTAAGAACTCACACATGGTGTTCCGACACCAGGTATCAGTCCTTTGCCAAGAATAAATATCCTTTATATAGAGTAGAAGAATAACTCCCTGGTGTGGCGCTTGCATGTGTCTACTGATGGCCGGTCCTGGGGTCCTGGAACAGCTTGTCTAGAGCAAGCATGTGAGCTAGTGGAGTGGTGAGAAGGGACAGCATGTCTAGACCCGAGTCGAAAGGTCAAGATCTGAATTTAGCCCATGCGGACTATGGGCTCTTGCACTTGCTTTTGAGGGCTGCCCTTAAGAGTGCTCCAAATCGAGTGCCATAAGAAATAGAACTTTATTTTCTCAGGATTTTTGGAGGCTAGAAATCCAACACTAACGTTGTGTGCAGGGTTAGTTTCTTCTGATGAGCATGTGTCCCTGGCAGGGGAGCAGCTGTCCTTTCCTATGCTGTCACGTGGACTTTCCTTTTGTGTGTTTCTGTGTCCTAACTGGTTTTTCTCTAAAAACACCAGTTATGTTGGGTTTCAGCCAACCACAAAGACTTCTTTTTAACCTGGTTATCTTTTTTCTTTTTAAGACCCTTTCTCCAAATACGGTCTTTTTCTTTCTTTCTTTTTTCTTTTTTAAAATTTTTTAATCTTTATTGGTACATTACATCTATGCATCATGATTGCACTCCACAATGGGGATTTGTACCAGTATAAGACACAACTTCATTCTCATTTTTTCCCATAGCCCTACCCACCCTACCGCCCCCCCCATATACATAAAATTTGTTTCCTTACTTTTTTGTTACAATCTCATCATTTTTCCCCCTTCTCCCAAATACGGTCTTTTTCAGAGGCACAGAGAGTTAACAGAGTTAGTACATTCATGTACCTGTTTTGGGGGAAGGAGACCTAACTGAGGCCATAACCGGTCCTGACACCTAAATAGCTTTTTCTTGATCTCTCCAAATCTCTTGGTGCAGAGCATTTCATCTTAAGAGTCTAGATGAAAAGTTTGGTGACGGTATTTAGCCCTCCAGCTTACTTTCAGAAAGACATTAACAGTATCCCTGTCAGGCCAGGCTTGGAGAAAGTACTCCTCCATCCCATTTCTTTTCCAACCGTTGGCAACTGAAGTGACTGCTGGCACTTCAGCTTTGCTAAGCTCCTTCGCAGCAGGGACGGCAAGGCTCGTGCCCAGGAGCCTGCGCCGCTCTTTCGCGAGAGGCAGAAGCGTGGTTTCACACGGCAGCTTGATCAGCTCATTGAAAGCTCTGCACTCGTTCTTGGCTCAGTGCTCAGGCAGCACTTTCCGGCCTTCGCAGGGCTCTCCACTCAGGAAAACATGTGCCAGAGAGCTGGCTGCCTGTCTCCTCTGAGAGCCAGGAATGATGGTTCTTTTGTGGTGTCTTCTCTCCATCTTGAAGATGTGACAGGAAGTGAGTGAGTAGTATGTACATGTAGTGTATGAGTAAAAATTGAATTCTCCATGGAGATGATTTCGCAAAGGAAATTATTATACTTCCAAGAAGAAATAGCATGAGAGAAAAGAGGTTATACAATACTCCCTACCAGGTCCAGAAAAATCCAATGTTTCTATGTCTTTTTTCTTGTTTTGTTAGGGACAGTTCTGAGTCTTTGACTCTCCTTCACATTGCTCTTGTGAAGGAATAGAATGACAAGGTATTTTTCAGCCTTGTTGATAAATGATCGAATATCTCAGGAATGAAACAGTCTAGAAAAAAATGTCATCTCTTCACTTTATTAAAAAACTGGGTATTTTTGACTATTTTGATTTGGAGACAAAATATCAGTTTTTTATGTTGTGATAATAGTAATGTGGTAACTTAAATTTATTTTTAATGGATGCATAAGAACAGAACAATGTTCATGATTAATGAACTATCATGTTATTCTTCTTCAAAGTTCCGCATTGCCTCAAATCTTTATCTGTTCTTTATAGTAAAGTCATTCAATATTCTTTCTTCTAGCTGTCAAAGATATTCAGTATAAAAATCACAACGGCACACTCCGGTTTCTTTCTTTTACCTAACTTCAGCTTGGTACTCACTGACCAGCTCTTCTCCAGGCCATTTGCAAGTTTCTTTGCTACTCTCTTCACCTGGAGTGAAGCCATTATTCTACTATAAATTTCTACTGAATAAATGTTTTTATATCCCAGATATGAGTAAAGTCATGCAGCACTTGTCTTTCTGTGTCTGGCTTATTTCACTTAACATGATACTCTCTAGTTCCACCACCAATATTTTAATAAGAGACGGGATACAATTGTCTCTCACATTTCACTTTCAGTTTTGAAAATAGTCTTTTCCTTCTGGGTACTCGTCAGGAACTTTCTAGACTCTGTGCTTGTCACTGACCTGGGCTGAGGGAACGTGGGCTGAAATGACATTAATTTTCGGTGTTTGTCCTAGAAACTCTATTCAGATGCTGGAAGAAAGAGGACTCGTAGGATGTGAGGAAAGATAGAGAACTATAATGGAGGCTGTATAGGCTCACAAGTTGTTGATAGTAGGAGCGTAGATGTCCTAAGTTACTTCCTTAGCACCAAGACACAATACTGACATACCTCGAAAGCAAAGTTATAGTTTGCCTCACAGTTGTAGAGGTTTCAGCCCAGCCCAAGGCTGTCTCCAAGGCTAGGTGGCATGGTGGGGCATGGCACAGGGGGAACAGCTCTTAATGTGGCAGCAGGCAGCAGAGTGAGAGAGAGAGAGTTCAAGTAGGAGTCGAGAAGACACAGATCCAGGCCACAGCCCCAGTGGCCCACTTCTCATGACCAGATCCCACCTCTTACTAGCAAGCCAGCTATAATGCCCCATAATCAATCCAGCTCCCCCAAGCCTCAACTGTGAACCCATGGAACTTTGGGGGCAGCTAGATATAAGCCTTAACAGTAGGAGAACCACTCAGAGACACCTGCTGCACTGAACTCCAGTATAAATGAGAAGTCAAATTGTAGTCATTTAAATTACTGGAATTTTGGAGTTGTGTGTGTTACATTAATTTCTGTATTCCAAAAAAGAAATGATAATGTGAATCTCTCTCTCATAATCCATTTTTATCTATTAAGACTTATATGTTATAAAAAAGTAAAGAAAAAAACATGGTGTAAATTCTTTCATATGTGATATTTCCTTTAATCTTTATAAAATACATTCAGGTAAATGAATGTTAGTGAGTCAATATTATTTATGTGTGTGCTTTTTAAAGTTTTAGTGTAAATTTTATTAAGTTCATAGGAAATTTACTTTACTTGAGAGTGTAACTGATTGAATTGGATATCTTTAGTCTTTAGTGTAACTCTTGGCAATTATATTAATAATGATAAAATGTTGATGGCTATAATTTTGTAGAAAATGGGAGGATAAATTTGTAAGCAATAGTTTTAAAATTTATCTCTGTAAATATACATTGCTTTCTCTTGGAAGATTTGTTTCTTGAGATTTAGAATTCACCTTAAAAGTAGATTTTTCTAAATATCTTACTTAGAGAATTACATCTACCTCTATCTCAATATCTTTCTTTTTTTTTTTCAAGACAGGGCCTTGTTTTTGTAGTTCAGACTGGTCCTGAGCTCAGCCCCAAAGTCACAGCAATCCTTCTGCCTCTCCCTCCTGGGGTTACAAGAGTGGGCCACCACACCTGGCTCTGTGGTATGTGGTTCTGATTGCTGGTGGGCAGGATTCTCCATGCCCGGCATTGTTGTATGTGGTTACCGGGGTTAGAACAAGGGGCCTTGTGTTTGTAAGGCCAGTGCCAGAACCACTGAGCTAAATCTTTGGCCCTCTATCTAAATATATTATTATAAAACTTTCCATTTACCAATTTTCTGATGATTTTATTAATATAATGGTATTTGAGAATAAAATATGTAAGAATGAATTATTGACCCCCGCCTCAGTGGTTACATTTTAAAGTTGAAGTATTAGTTTGTCTTTATAGGAGATCCTTTATGAAAAAGCATTCATGAGTTTATAATATTCTAATATAGGGGAGTATTTGCAGTTTCACCAGTGTGTCAGTGATGTGAAAGTTAAAAATATCTTCATGACTTTTATGTTAGATATTTAAATTGTATTCGCTTTATCTGGAAATCACTAATGATTATGTGATGACATTATTTGTACCAAGGTGAAGAGATTCATTTATATAGCTCTTTAAAGTCTGTATTTTTTCAGATTTTCCTATTTAAAAATAGCCATAATAGATATTTTCAATTCTAAAGTGTTCTGATTTACTTTGATTTTTCATTGTGTATGCTGCAGAACTTTAGAATATGTACATTTTAGAATCTGTACAAATAAATTTGTATGTGTATCTGCATCTGGTTAGGATTAAAGTCAGACATTTGATTATATATGACATTTTTATTAAAACCTAAAATTTTTCCAGCATTACATTTTTAATCATTATAATTTGTAGCAAAATTTTATTCTATGTTCTCTCAACACAGAACTGAAGAGATGGAAGGTATCTAAGATATTGTTGCATAACCACTAGACTTTGTTATTAAGGAAGTGGAGGCTTGGTGAGTTGTGGTGAATCATCTGAGGTCACAAAAGTAGAGGCAGAAGTAAGAGCAGAGGTATAGTTTCCTAAGCCAATATTTCCTCCTGATCTGAATAGGTTTTTCATTCTTCTGCAAGGTTTTAAGTTCTTGGAAGAAAAAGATCAAGCATTATTATTTTCTTTTTCTATTATATCTTATTTCTGTCTCCGAGGACAACTAGAATTTCACTAACAGGCACAAGTGAACCACATTAAATCATAACCTGATCAAGACCCTCTGCAAAACAATCCTGACATAAAACAGAATGTTTGTCACTTACATCTGCTGGCTACCAGAAAGAATGTTTTCTTTTTTTTCCTGTTTCTCTTTTTCACTAGTACCTGTTTGCATTACATTGTTCATTAGCATATGTTTGCATTATATTCTTGCAAGGAGTTACCCATCGATTTCTCATTAAATATAGATAGAAAATCAACTTGCGTGCCCACCTCAAAGGGAAAAATTCACAAAAATTAAGTGAAAGGCTTCATGGTAGGGGAGCTTGAGTTCTAATATTCTTAGGCTGGTTTAGCTTATTCAGTGGCAAAGTACATATAATTTATAAATAGAATTTAAATTATGTTCTTGTTCTAAAGACCCGGAGTAATTTTTGACTTGCACATTAGGTAAAAACCAGCTGATAAAACTTAGAGTTAGCATGTGTGGGTTTCAGCAACCTCCAGACTTTTTAGGATGCCACAGACCTTTTATGCTTGATGAATTCAAATGAATCACCAAAAGGTATCACAGAAATAAATAGCTACCTTACCTACAATGATTTCATAAGGACAACTGGGTATTACTAATGAGCTTGAGCCTGTGTGTTTAATGATAAACATCAACAGAGTTGGGGAACTTCTGTTGTGTGTTTTATCTCTACATGCCATCCAGTCCTATGAAATTAGGGACACCTTTCTTAAAGGTGTCTTTTAAAAAATATATTTATTGACTGGTGGATTTGAGATAAATGATACAGCTTGCCAGTGTACTCTGCTAAATAATGTCACAGTCAGGTGACGTGAGTCTCAAAATTTGTGTTGCTTTTCTACCTAGCACCTGTTTTATCTGTTGGTTGACCATGGGAATTAATTGTTGGTAAAAATACCAGGGGTATAATTGAAGAAATTTGCTCTGGAGAAGTTGAAAGGACATGAAAATGTTTAACCTTAGAGGAAAAATTTAGGTTCATGGATGGACTTTCTGTCTTCAGATAACAAGGTACTCTTGGGCTTTGTCTATGTGTGCTTCATTTAACTATCAGATAAGTCTAAGTCATGTGTTAATGGAATGGGTATTCACTGTGCTTTGGCTGAGTGCTGTACATAAATCATAACATTAATTACTTAACATGATGTGGCAAACAGGCATTATCATCCCCTTTTACAGATGAGGAGAACTCAATCTTTGTAACATGTTACCGTATAACATGGTATGGTTTCATACAGCTACCCTGTGATAGAGGTGGGATTCTAAACCTTTTATTTTTTATCTCAGTCAGAGCCCCAGCCTTTCACCCATTCAGCTATGCAGACTTATCAGTGAGATGTAAGTCTTGTTAAACACTGTAGTAAGATTCCATATGTATGAAGAGCTCTTGCACAGACATCTGGAGGACAGAGGCAGATCCTTGGCAAGGGGAAGAAGTTTCTAGTACAGACTTTCAACTAGAGAGCAGCACATTCTGGAAGTTGCTTCCTACAGAACCAGATTTGGTGCATACAGGTCAAGGAGGGATGACCTCTACCTGGGACTCAGTAAGAGGCTGATTCTATTCTGCAAGTATTGCACATTCTGTCTTTGGTGTGCTCTGAACTCCTCACCATTTCTTTTCTCCCTCAAATTTCAGCTGAGTCTGGCAACCAGGCACTTTCTACTTCTATTCCTTTCTCATTTGCCTGAAGTTAATCACTTCCTCCCTCAGGACCTTTTATTTCAAAAGACAAATATTTGTAAGAAGATGCTACTTAGGGTGGTTAAACTCTGATATGTCTTTTTGTCATGTCACTAGCAAGATGTCTCAGAGGGGATAATTCTATCTACGAGCAATGCAATATATTTGTCAAAAATATATTTGTTTACATGTGTGAACATTTCACATATGTTTCTATGTTCTGTAACAAGAAGAAACCATGATGTCAAGTGATATTAAGTGAAATGAAGAAAAGTGCTACATCAAGAAACATGCTAACATGATAACCCAAATTTTCGGTGTCCAGTCCCCGGTTATATCCTTGATTTGTCTCATGTCATGAATGTTGTAGTAAGCCAATCTCCACTTGATGAAGAGTGAAAACTGAATGAGATGAAGACCTGAATACTGATTATGGAGCTTCTTATCTCTTTAGGTTGAGGGTTAAAATATCCATCCAGGGTTTTCTGGTGCTTACTGTCCCTCATAGGTTGTTGGTTCCTAGTTTGTGCCACGATACATATAGTATCATCACTGATTTCTTGGATATAAGTAGATTAGCTTAAGTTAATTTATGATTCCTAGAAAAGCTAAATTGTACAGCATATTAAAGGCTGGTGTTTGAAATACTAGGATATCACTATTTGGAAAGAATGGATATTGTTATGAGTAAGAAAATTATTCAACTTAGGTACAGGTAGAATTGACAGTCTTTAAAAATTAGAGAATAAAATACATCACATGAGTTCAAAAAAAGAGAAAAGTTCTTTTCATTTGGTTGCAGGAGTCCTGAAAGGATGGCTGAACATAAATAAAAACATTAGAAGCTTTTAGTTTTACACATTATCTTATACCTGGGTGAACACAGCTTAAAAAATTTCATGATTTCATTGAGTAGTTATTCTACATCTCCAACAGCTAAAACGGTGACCTCAATTTCCCTGCAAGCTTGTAAATCAATAACCCATAAAAATCTATGGGAAATAGAAAACACAACCATAAAACCACTAAATTTGGTTTTGCTCCTAACAATTTTGATTTTTAGAGACAAACAAAAACAAAGATGGGAACACCATGTTCGTAAATTTAAACTGGAAGGCAAAGTCTTTATGCAAACAGAATCACCTTAGTGCAGCCTACTGGAAGAACCACAGGAATCCTGCAAATCAGGTTGCTAGACTTAAATTTGTTCAAGAGAAAGACCAAATTGCCTCAAATCTCTAAAACACATATCATTTTCAAATGAGAGAAAATGAAAAGAAATTTAGAGGTTACTTTTTTATTCCCTTTGAAGCCATCAGGAACCAAAAAACCTTTTCCAGAGATAGAAAAAGGAACAGGAAAGAGGAACAAAGAAAAGAAAGAAAGCAAAAAACAGCTGACTTCAAGAGTTTTACCTAACCTGTTTTGCAGTAGGTTTAGAGTGTCTGTTTTAATATTTAGGTCTCTTATCCACTTTGATTTTAGCTTGGTACACGGTGAAAGAGTTAGATCTAGTTTTAGCCTTTGGCAAGTTAAAACCCAGTTTTTCCAGCACCATTTGTTAAAGAGGCTATCTTTCCTCCATTGAGGATTTTTGGC
>PVIR01032758.1:0-18361 GCA_004026965.1 Petromus typicus
CTGTGGAGATCAGTTTGGAGAATCCTCAAAAAGCTAGGATTGATGGTCCCATTTGACCCAGCCATTGCCCTGCTAGGTATATACACACAAGAATTAAAAGACTCATATCACAGTGACATATGTGCACCCATGTTTATAGCAGCCCAATTTGTGATTGCTACATCTTGGAAACAACCCAAATGTCCATCCACTGGAGACTGGATAAAAAAGCTGTGGTTCTTCTACAGAATAGAGTACTACTCTGCCATAAAAAATGATAAGTTTGAATCACTTCTACTTAAATGGACATACCTTGAGGATATCCTCATAAGTGAAATAAATAGGTCACAGATAGGTACATATCGCATCTTTTCTCTGGTATGAGAAAATGAAGATGTAAATGAGTACAATATATTTCTACAATTGAAAAATTCTTTTAAAAAATCCAAAGAAAGTTTCTAGAGATAATTTCTAAAGAATTCCAAAGTAAAATTCTACTCTCTAGAATTCCTGTAGTGAAGCTCAATAGAGGAAATCACAAAAAGTGAGATTAATATGATAAAGAAAGGTGATATGAGGAATATAACTTCAGGGTTCAAAACAGCAATATGCATGAAAGAATAATGGCAGTGCTGTTTTAATTTAGCACTATAAATTTGAAAGGGATGCCATTTTTAGTAGATATACCATGTTTTGCTCTGTAGAATATCTTTTTGTTTAGCTTTTTGAAATAAGCATATGATAATCAGAAAAGTGGCTTAACTGGTGTCCTGATTGCTAACGTAATTCTAAACATTTGGGGTAACACTGAAAAAAGATACCGGAAGCCATTCCTGGGACCACTAAGAAGCTCATGACTTTCACCTTCAGACAGGCACCATGAATCACGAAAAGACAGGAGAAGAAAATGTATCATACACGGCTTCTGCTCTGGAGTATATCACAGGCTACAGAAAAGATGGCCTTGTAAACTGGTCACAGCAATATGATATAAGTGTTGTTAAGGTGACGCATGCGATGCCTTAGGTTATGAAAAGATTTCCTAAATATGAAGTCCAAACCAAAAGCGAAAAGACTAATGTGCACAGTGGTCCCTGTGACTATACTGTTTTTAGAACCATGGGGGTATTATATGACTATATTTAAAATGGAAATAGTAGCCAATGGCCTGGAGAAAATGTAAGCAAACCATATAAAATATTAAAAAATGAGAATATTTTAATACTCTATGAAATTAAGAATTTAATTTAACTTAAATTGAAAATACCATCCAGAAGGCTGTAAGATGATGGGTAGGTAATTATTTAGATATTTTGATAACAAATACTTTTTAACCAGATATTTTACATGCGATCACATTGAAAGACCTAAAATCTGCTTAAAAAGGTAAGAAAGGAAAACACATATGCAATTCAGGCACATTTTAAAATTGAGCAACAAATTGAGAGGCAAGAGATAGGAAATTGGTTCAAAAAATTACTGAAAGCAAGTAAAGTACTAAAAATAAAACACATGGAAACATATAAAATCTATCATAGAAAAAATAAAATCTTCAATGAGTCACTTACCTAGATGTCCTGGAATAGGCAATAATAGCTAGCCCATGTGCGTAGAACATCAAAAATATATGTGTTTATTTTATAGATCTATGTATACAAAATAATTTTAAGATGAAATCATTGCTAGATTAAGATAATTTAAGGTTGTTTTGGAAGAAAATTACTGAACTGTACCTACCATCCACTCTACTTTTGGAGTACAGCATCTAGCAGAGACTTAGTAGGAAAGATACCAACATACAAAGAACAAAGAAATGTCTGCTTGTGGAGAAGTGAAAATTAATAATTTAACATTAGTTTCTGAATAAATATGAACCTGATTTGAAAGAAAACATAAATTTAGCTGTGATTATCAGATGTTTAGAGTACAGGGACAATTTAATTTAGCAATTAAGATAAGAAACAGTGGAAATACAGTATTCAGGAATTCCATCTTTGCACAATATCACAGAATAATCAAAATAAATTATTTGATCTCTGTGTCTTGATTTATTCATCAATATAACCCAGATGTTAAAACTGTCTATTTAATGTGATTGTAAAAGCTTAAATAATTGAATAGAGATTAGATATTTAGTTATCTATATGATAGATACTTGTCTTTATTTTAATATCTGTAACAAACTGTTTCATAACTACCTTTCTGACCTCAGAAGGATTATTTCACTTTTGTTTCTAGCTTTGTAGAGGAATAGAGTTGTCTTCTGGGCCCATTGTGTGATATAACTTTTTCCACATATTTTGTGATATTTTTACAAGAATATGACCATCCAAATTCACTTTCATAAAGCTTTTCAAATATAGCACAAAGAGTATTCATATAACCCAAGTTATTTCTTTTATGCTAATATCTTACATTGCCATAATTGTCAAAATTGATAATAAACTAATAACTCGATTCCAGACTTAATTTATGTATTAGTTTTTTTTTATTCATGTCTTTTTTTTTTTCATTCTTCCAGCACAGCAACCAGCATGCTGTATTGTCTTAAGGTCTTGCATGTCTTTTCTCTGACAGTTTCTCATGTTTTTATGCTCTTGACACCTTTGAGGACTCCTACAGTATTGTCTTTCTCTGTCTGGCTTGCTTTACTTACTATCATATTTCTAAGACACATCTATATTGTAGACAAATCAAAACTTTATTTAAGGGAGAAAAACATTTGCTGAGAACATATTACCATGATATATACACAGTATTCTCTATAACATTGTATGTAACATGTTAATAGACACTTGGTTTATTTCCCTGTTGGGAAATGTGACTAATCTTGTAATGATCATTGGCAGAGAAATATCTACTTTATTTCTTGTTTATCATATTTGGGGTTTATATATACATAGCGGAAGAAATTTTGGATAATGTGATCATTCTAGGCTTAGAATTATTGTCTGCTAAGAAATAGCTACATCTTAGAGTCCCATTCTGCAGGTTTCGATCCCTTCATATCATTGCCAATATTTGTCATTTTATTTTTTAATTTTTTTTATTTTTAATTGAAATCTTTATTGGTACATTACATATACACATAATAATTGCACTCCACAATGGTCATTTGTACCAGTATTAGACATAACTTAATTCTCATTTTTTCCCATAGCCCAACCCACCCTACCACTCCCTATATACATACAATTTGTTTCATTTCTTTTTTGTTATAATCTCATTATTTTTCCCCCTTCACCCTATTACACTTTGAGTATTTTCTATTGTATGTTGTATATTGTGAAACAGAAAATATTTGTCATTTTAAATCAGTATTACAGTTATGCTAAACCAGAGTTTTACTCTTTTAGACAAGGTTCTACTAAATTAAGTCATGTAGTTACTGTAATTATTTCAAAACATTTAATTACTTGCTTTATTTGTCAGTTTTTCAGAGAAACAGAACCTGATATTATCTATTTAGTTATCTCTGTATCAACCTATACAATACAGAGAGAGAGACAGGGAGAGAAAGAGAGAGAGACAGAGACAGAGAGACTGAGAGAGACAGAGACAGAGACAGAGATTCCTATTAAAGAAGTTTACTCCTTTGCGGCCAAGGAGGGCAAGTCCAAGATCTGCAGAATTGCTTCTCAGTATAAAGACTAACCATAGAACCAATGAAGCAGTTAGAGTCTGAAGAAAATCTGGGGTAGATCTTCTCTTTTTTGGATGAAATGAGCTGTGCTCCTGTTAAGGCTGTCAGTTGAATGAATAAGACCAGGCACATCATGGACAATAATCTGCTTTATTCAAGGTCTATTGAATTTAATTCCAAACTCTTCTAACAATCACCTTCACGGAAATACTTAATAGAATGTTTAAATATGTATTCACAGACAAAGGAATCGTCATCTTTTCTAGTTCAGTCTGGCTATGTAATTATATAATTCACACGTGTTATTCACCTTTCTTATCATGAGAACACAGTATCCAACTTCCACAGCTTATCAAGTTGCTGATCTAACTTTAGCCACTTATTGTTTTGTTGATATCTAGTAAATGGCAAAGATGTTCCTAGGAAATAAAATGTAGTTCTTTGTTGTGACAGGCTTTAAATGGTAATTATATAATGTCTATTATATATATATATATATGTATATATATATATATGTATATATAGTATACATATAAAATATATAATATATAATATACATATTTAATATATTATACATTACATTATATAATGTACAAACACACACATATAGGAACATCCTAATCAGACAAATTTATTACTTCATTTTTATTTTTAATATTTGATTTTACCTCATTTATTTTATTTTTGGTCTTGCTTTGTAGTTCAGGCTGGTCCTGAGCTCAGCCTCAAACTCACAGCAATCCTCCTGCCTCTGCCTCTAGAGTGCTGGGATTACAGGTATGAGCCAGTTGCTAGGCATTCACTTTGGATTTCTAAAAAGTATCAGTTTTATAAAAGAAATATGGTAATTATGAAACATGTTTTAGTCTTTAGTTTTTATAATGCAATTCAAAGAAGGTAATGAATGCTGGGATTACAGGTGTGAGCCACTTGCTTGGCATTCACTTTGGATTTCTAAAAAGTATCAATTTTATAAAAGAAATATGATAATTATAAAACATTTTTAGTCTTTAGTATTTGTAATGCAGTTAAAAAAATCAATCATTTGGTTTTGAATAGAAAGTCAGAAAGAGACAATAATAAGGATTTTTTTGTTTGTGCTCAATTTACTATGTTACTTTTAACATGTTATTTCATAGCTATCATACTCTAATAGTTGTGTTTGTGTACAACAGCAAAATTTGAAAGGAATAAATGTCCATATGGAATAGCCTAATTTGTCTGCATATTAATTAATTATACTGAATCAAGTAAGTGATGTATTCAGAAACATTAAATGAGAAACAAGTACCCAATCAGAAACTAGTACATTATCTTTAGATGAATTGTCTCATCTCTTATGACCTAAATACCTTTATCTACCCATAAGAAAGTATTGGCTTATATTGGAATTGCTCTCAATTTTATAAACATCAATATTAAAACATTACTGAAGGCTGGAGGTGTTTATCAGCAGAATGCTTAGTATGCACAAAAGGTTGGATTCCATCCCAAATGCCATAATTTTGAAAAAAATCATAATTGATTTAAATATTTCAGCATCAATTAAAATAATAGAAACATGAACAATAAATGATAACAATGGATCTGACAACTCATTTTATGCTGATCATAGTACATCCCCTCTGCCTTATGGATTTCCTCTTGTCCAATTATCATTGCCTTGAGATTGATGTGTCACCCTAGAGGAGAAGAAAAGAATATTTGGTGTTTAAAATTTTTACTGATGACTTTCCAATAGCTGTAATGAAACATGTGACACCCTACACTTACTAATCAAGAAGGTTACATGGGATTTTGGAGGATTCAGTCCATGTTGTGTTGACTCTAAGGTGGAAGAGCATGGCCAATAGCTGCTCACCCCATGACCGCCAGGAATGAGAATGAAGAATACCTTCATACCCTCCAAGTCACACCCCTAGTGGCTGACTTCCACTGACTAGGCCCCATGCTTAGTTGTGGAATCATCAGTACATGTTTTCACTCTGAATATAGTGCCCTCCACATTCCAGTCACCTGAAGACCTCACATCTGAACGCATGGACTTTTGGTAACATTTAGATCTAAACAATACCAAGATTCTGTGCTCTTTCATCCTGCATGTGTTGCCATTTTCCAGTTTCAAGGAAGTTGGAACACACACAATATACTATAAAATAATATGAATTTCAAAATATGAATGTGAATTAGGGCTGGATGTTTATGTTTCCTGGCACAAGACTAAACTTTCTCCTTTTTCCTGTCCAGGCTTTCTTCGAATTCTCTGCATGCTGTGGAGCCTGAACACTTTTCACTACATAATAATATCATTTTCTCCTAGAGAAATATCAAATTTAGGAAAAAGAGTAGTTCATGTGCATATCCTCTTCTGATGTCTGTGCCTAATGATCATCATTGCTCAGACATTCCCCCTGAATTCTGTAGAGTTCTCATTTTCTATTATTATACTTCTTATGCAATTACTCTTTTCTGTTTCCAAAAATTATTACCTTGTCAATCTTGATGCTGTTTGGAGGAAAAGCAGTATCCTGGAAAGGTGGAACCAACCATTACTAGAAAATAGCACTTTATTTAATTCTCCCATTTCAGTGTATCATCTTTTTCCTACCAGAAAACTGATGTTGTTCCAAGTGATTTAACTTTTGTTTTTGGAAGTACAGTTGATTCAAACTCAGGCAGGTTCAGAGCCAGTGAGTTACATCTCCGACCCAATTTAACTACTATGTGATCATTGTTGAATCATAAGATATGAACTACCTGTACATTTAAGAGACCACTTTAATCAATTCAGGTTTTGTCATTGTGCTGAGTTTATTCCTACATTTCAGCATTGACCCACACTCTTCCAATTTACCGACAAAATGTAGAAACCCTGAGAACACATGCAGCATTCTTATTGACAGTCATGCCAGGCAGACATAGGTCAACAGACTTTGGAGACAGTCTACATCAGCTAGCCTGTATTTTTACAAACTGACAAGAGTGAGAATGATGACTTACACCTGGTTTCCTTTCAACTTGATCACTAGTCAGTGGAATATGCCAAAGTCACTATGAGAAGCTTTGGTTCAGGTCTCATTTTCACATTCTGATTTGAGAGGTTTCATGCATATATAATGGTCTTCACTGGAGAGAGGAAAGTGCACAGTGCAGCCCTAGAGAAGGATGACAGTGGGGACCTGCACTGGTCTTGGCCAGCACCTTGTTGTAAGGCCACCTTTATCTATAATTAATAATGCAGTTGCTTTACTGCACCTTTTTTGTTCCACAAACTACAGATGTGGAAGCATTGTTATTTGTAGTCCTTTTTATTCAATCAAACTTTTCTAATATTCATTGCTAACCTAGACTACTCTTAGGTAGTCTGGGAAGTTCACAAGCCTCATTTCATTCACTGATATCTTACATCATTCTGACATAATAAGATACTAATAATAACAAATGATCTTCAATCAAAGAGACCTGCAAAAGCCTTTATTCAGTTTTATAAGTACCATTATTTGCATAGGTTTCCGTTTCTGGTACTCCCAAAACAGGTAAGCATAAAATATGAACAATAAGGTCTAGAGAATCCTCCTTACTAGGAAAAAGAGACCTAGTAACATTGTTCATGACCTGAGTTTGTGAGACTTGTTGCAGATAGAGATGAACACACATAGCAAGACCCTTGAAACAAAAAGTAATTCAATCAATCTCTTCAAATATGTTACTATTACCATAGATCATAGAAACTACCAACAAGTAGGGACTGTTTGGACTAGAAAAATTATATAAATGGATTAGTGTTTGACAGACAAAAATTATCACTGAATATTTTTTCCACCATATATTGAATGAGAGTTCATATCATAAATTATTCATTAATAGGGCTGGGGATATAGCTCAGTGGTTCCAGCGCCTGTCTTCCAAGCGCAAGGGCCCGGGTTCGATCCCCAGTAATCACATAACAATAGTGGGCACGGAGACTCACCCCAACAGTAATAGGTACCACATATGACAGTGCTGGGTGTGGTGGCTCACGCCTGTCCACCCGGCACTCAGGAGGCAGAGGCAGGAGGATTGCTGTGATGTGAGTTTAAGGCTGATCTCAGGGCCAGCCTGAACTACAAAGTGAAACCTTGTCTCAAAAAAAAAAAAAAAATTAAAAAAAATTCATTAATAGAAAACTGTTATATTTGTAATATTTGAAGTTCCCAAATGAAAGCTATTTAAAATATTTATTTTCCCCAAAACTATATAGAATACTGATAAAAAAAACAATCTGCAAATTTGTCCAGTAACTAATGCTTAACAAATGTCTACTGAATATGTAGTAGGAAAAAAAAATAATGGAAAAATACATGAAAGGATTGCTAAAAACAGTTTAATTACCCAAAGTCACAAACAAATATATAATACATTAGTTTAAAAAGCTACTTAATGATGAATTAAAAAATTGTACTCACAAAAAATTGTACTACGTTTAAATTATAGTCACATTCAGTATTCAAAAGGAGGACTTGAGTTATAACATCTAAGAGCAAAAAAGATAAATTTGAGTCGAAGTTTTATTGTTGTGGAAGAAGTTTTGAGGAGGAAAAATGTAACAAATGTAGACAATTTCATAGAAATGTGTTGACCAACAGTTGTAAAGAGAAGTCACCCCAATGCCTCATTTGTGTGTGTATTACAATGATAACTGAAATACAGAATTTTTAAATAAGAATAAAAGATACTTTAAAAATATTTTGTCAAAAACTATTCATGTTTTCTGTGGTCATTAAAATTACTTTAAATTTCACTAGAAAATAGCAAAGGAGAAAATTTGCACAGTGGGAAATTTCTACTTTTCACACTTATTGGCAACAATGAAAACTTCATATCAATAACTATGCCAAACATTATTTGCTAATAGTAAGGGCACTAAAAACAAGAACAAAAGAAGGTGGATAATATTACTTTTACTTTATTCATGAAGAAGCTAAATAGCAAAGTTTCCTGGGTATCTCCATCCAGTCTTAAATATATTGGTCTTCCCCAAGGGTGTATGTAATGTACATACAGGTACATACTATGAAAGATCTGAAATGGAAATATGTATTTACTTTGTCAAATAGGGTAAGAAATGACTTTGTCTGTAAGGTGTTTCCTTGTGTTTGTTTTACATAAAACCTTCTTTTTTTGCAAGAGACTCAAATCATTCACGTCTGATTCTTTTGCTATCTCAACTCATGATTGAAAAACTTAATCCTGGCCACCCTCTCCCTTTTTCCAATAAACAACTTACAGGCCAGCACAGACATAATCCATGAAGTCTGAAGACATGTTTGGTGAAGGCTTCTTGTAGATGAAGGAATCCAGCCTTGGAAGACAGGCTTTTCGTTTCCATCAATGCATGGAAAGAGCCTTCTCAGTCATAAAGAGTGTCACAAACATGGTGTGCAGGGAAAAGCCAGGGAAATATTTCAACTGTGTGAGTAAAATTCTGACCCTGGATTAAGCAACCATCTGCCTTATCTTCAAACATCTGATTCCATACATTGTGGTTAATATTTGTGACTATATGCATTTTTAGATCAATTTAAATTTCAGTTTAATTCACTCATTAAATTAAATTACTAAGGATTCAGCTTCAAATGGTAGAGAGACAATATTTAAGGATTACTCATGCAGGAGAAGAAAAAGAAGGAGAATTTTCAGAGGAAGAAAATGTGTCAAATGTTCTAAACCAAAGCAATTTCAGTATGATGAAAGTAGAAGTTAAAATTGGAGTAAAAATATTTTAAAATTTCAGGAAAAAATGTTCTACACTAGAACATTCTTTGCTGAATTAAGGAACTCTAGCTAAATTACTGTTTATACATTGAAATATACATACGTCTTAGTGACATGATATCCTATGAAAACAATGAAAAGTTAAATGTAAAATAGTGATAGCGATGAAATCTAAAAGTGAAATATAAATTGAGTATGGTGTTTTACACCTGTGATCCCAGCACTTGCGAGACTGAAGCAGGAAGATTATTGTGAAGTCAAGGCTACTCTGGGCTACATAATGAGAATCTGCCTCTAAAATGAAAGAAAAGGAAAAATGACTGTTGATTAATGTATATAAACAAAAATAGTCATCAATAGTTTAAGGGTGCATATATATCCAAGGGTACATCTTAAATATAATACACTATGTACTTTGAATGAGAGAGGAAATGGGACTAGAGATCAAGCATAATGTGGGAAAAATAAAATGAGGTCAGGTTTCATGGCCCCATTGCCCTAAATTACAGAACAGAATTAATCAGATTGCATGCTTCAATTTTAAAAAGAATGTTATGAGTATCTGATTTTTGCACGCATAACTTTTGTAAACCTCACATTCTTTTTAAGATAAAGTAAAACATCAGAATGGAAAAAATGTGTACATAGTTAAAATAGAATTTAAATAATTAATGGATTTTAGAAAAATTGTAGAGGCAGGTACAGACAAAACATGGCTTCTAAAAAAAAATATTTTTGAAATTTTCCAAATAGAAGGGTTCAGTATTGTGTATGAAAACTAGCCGGTAGGAGTCAACAATATCAGAGACACCCTGCTAACAGCCCCCTCCTTATCAATAAGGAATGCCAGAAAGTTGAGTTACAATATTTTTGACAACATTGTGGTAGAAAAATTACCTTATATGCACCCTAAAGATCAAATATTGTCCTACATTTGCCATAATATCTTATTCTTCTCTTTGTGTCACACTTTGTAGAAGCCAGAAATAAGGCTATTTAAAATATTTTCTAATTTCTAATTAATATAGAAAGATAAAAATATGCCCATAATATATTACTTCATTTTTGACATCTTAACTTCCAAAATTTTCTTGGCAGTATAAAGCTGTTATGTTCTGTGATATTTTCTTTCATGTCAATTATATTAAATTTATTATTAATAACAAATACTTTATAAATTTTTCTCTTCACTACAGAATGCTTTAAATTTTTCTCTAGACATTTGAACAAATGAGCAGTTTGTATTCATACACACAGAAACCAAATTAAAAGCATCATTTTTGAAATAATTTTGGTGATAATTATATAGTCTCATCAAAGAAATACTGACACCTTTCCAAATGAATTATGCCTTTTGACTCTTTTTTTTAAAAAGGGGATATTTTGTCATTTAAGAACATATGCTTTCGTATTGACTGACATACATTTTAATCTCACATTTTCATTGTTTGCACAAACACAATGCATATGACACTTGATTCTTATTCTTAGTGTCTTCTATGTAGCACAAGTCCCTATCTGATACATATTATGTAATTTAAAATAATTTAATTTATACATTTTTAATTTTCATTAGTACACATTTGTACCCATCCTGGGAAGATCAATGAGTTCGTATCTCACCTTCCTTTGTATGTCGCCTCCCAATTCATCCCTCCCATCTCCCTTCATCTCTTTCTTTTTTCTTTTAGAAAAGATATACTTCCTTGTTTCCTATTATCTGCATTTTGTTTTACTCTTTCATTTATTTATAGCTTGTGTTTCTCAATAAGAGAAATAGTGTTATAAATATAAAACTTTCTGTTGTCACGTATGTGTCTAACAAAAATCATTGTCTTAATCCGATATGATAAACCCAGGGGAACTTTGTTCTACTTTATTCTACCCATTCTTTGATGATTGATATAATATGGTTACCAATTTATTAATATCTACTATTAAAAAGAAGCTATTCTTGATGTTTACCGGTATGATTTTTAATTCTCAACAGCGGTGAATGTTCTATAATAATACTTATTTGAAAGTAAGGGAGCAGTGCTGTTTAAAGCTGATAACTTGTTCTGTATTACAATACTGCAAACTAAGTGAGCTAAAATTTTAATGCAAATTCTTTGTCTCCCAAGTCATGCTATTTTAAAAATTATATCCTATCTAACCCTCATTTTTTCATTTGCTTTAAATACTTTTTATAATCTATCTGATATATGAGTATGACTCCTCTTATTATCTCTTACAAATGAGCAAAAAGTTTTTAAAATTAGCTAGAGTATCCTACGGTGAGCTTTTTTTTTTTTTTTCTTTGTTTGCTTTATGTCTCTTTTTTTAAAAATCTTTATTGGTACATTACATATACGCATCATGATTGCACTCCATAATGGGGATTTGTACCAGTAAAATAAAACAAAAGATGTCACAGGATGCATCAAGGGGGCATCATCAAGAAAGGTGCATAATATTAATGGGAAAGGTCTTTTCCTATCCAGAGATTTATATTTTACATAAGTATTATAAAATTTCCCCACAGTTATAGCAATCAAAAGTTAGTTTGTATTTGTATTAAGAAAAAAACAATTTTAAAAGTGTTCAGATTTTCGTGACACATTTTTTGAACTCTTTTTTCATTCATTCAAAATGCAGTTGGAACTCATGCTTTTAAATTCAATTCTTCAGAAGAGTAAATCATTTAAAATGAAAGTGGATCCTAAAAATAGTTACTGACCAGTGAGAATTAATCAGATTCCGCTCATGTTATCATTTATTTATATATCCTTTTCCCAGCGGAGCATCCCAGCCGCCATAATGACCTGAATGTATGCCGCGCTTCGCTGCGAAGACAGAGTTTACAAGCTGCTTTTATTGCTTTAGACACATCGAACAACAGAAGAGCCCGTCAGCATTAGGATGCTAGAAGTGTGGTCAGTCATTTGCAATAGAAAATCACTCTCTAGGATAAATATTTACCAAGTTTTGTGTCTTTCTTCAAAGAAATCTATACTACCCGGTGAAACTCACTTTAGAATCAGTGATGAATGCATTATCCTGGAGAAATTCAAATAATATCTGATTTGATATTTAAAATAAACAGTTACTGTTCCCCGATATTAATTTTATAATTAATATATTCTAAATTTTGGATGTCTTGAGTTTGTTTGTTTGTTTGCTTTGGTTTTTTTGTTTTGTTTTGTTTTGTTTTGTTTTTGTTTTTGAGACAGGGTCTTGCTATTGTAGTTCAGGCTGGCCCTAAGCTCAGCCTCCAACTCACATCACAGCAATCCTCCTGCCTCTGTCTCCTGAATGCTGGGATTACAGGCGTGAGCCACCACGCCCGGCATTGTGGTATGTGGTACTGGTTGCTGCTGGGCGTGAGTCTCCACGCCCAGTATGGTATGTGGTTTCCGAGGATCGAACCCAGGTCCTTGGCTCTTGCGAGACAGGCGCCAGAACCATTCAGCTAAACCCCTGGCCTTGGATGTCTTGAGTTTTATGATCCAATTACAGTCACATTTAAAATGCAAAGTAATACTTAAATTTTGAGGGATTGGTCTCAAGACTTGAATAGAGTATTTTTATTCTTACATCAGGATAATCACATTTGTATTTTCCATGAGTCTTGATTTAGTCATAAATATGACCTTTCTAGAACACTAAAAGTTTCACGTGTATATCGACCACACAGACATACAGAAATCAAACTTAGACAAAAACACGACACCTCCCCTGCACACACTCTTTCTGGAAGCCAAAGCTAAAAATAATAATAATAATAATTGTCCTTAGTTCATAATTTAGGTCTACAGTTTTTGTGTCCTTAGAAGTTTCCAATATAACATATGTCAATTTATTTTCACTATGGCTAATAATTTAGTGTTGTGAGTGCATTGTCACATCATAGAATTTAGCTAACAGAATTAGAGATCGTCCTACAAATTCAGCCTTAAAAGCTCTGATTTTTGTATCACATTTTATTTTCTAGAGACATAAAATCTCATGATAAAGTACTCAAAAATTCTTATTGTCGCAGACTTTGACAGTGACACTATACTAAAATTTTATAGCTGTTTTAAATTATATAGAATATCTACTGTACTTAATTCCAAGCTTATGGTTTCAGAAAGAATGCAAGGCTTTCAAGTATTTGAGAAAGCAATTGCAAAGCAAATAGATAAGAAACTAAAACTTTTTCCACTTCTTTATTCTGGACTGATAGAAAGCACTCCATATATTTAATTCATGAAACTCATAGTGGTTCATAAACATTTATTAAGGTAATGTCAATATTGTCAATGTGAGGTTATTATAAAAATTCACAGAATTTGCCAGCACATATGTGGATTGACTATTGCTCACATCCTAATCACTAAACATAGATTTGCTAGAAATAACTAATAAATAAATGGACAGCATGTGTGAATGCACACACATCTAGATGTTTCAGGCATAACTATTCAAACAGAAACTTGAGAAACGGTGCCTGATATAAACTACAAATCCTGTATGGTATGTATGAAATAAGATGTCTCGATATCTAGAGAGTTCATATGCTTAAGCTTCAGCTTAATAATCCGTTTTTGCCAAATTATGTGAAATTATGGGAGATGTTGGAGAAGATAAGATGCTACACTGTGTACATATGAAAGTTCCATGAACTTATTGAACATGTAATACTCATATGATTTTTCAACTTTATTAGATATCTTGAAATGTTAGATATGTTTAATTTTGAGATGCTTTCCATCATTTTAGAATATATATTGAATTGGTATCTGCATCTGATTCTACTAATCTGAAATGCTAAATATGCAAAATTTAAATACTAAAATTTTTCCTCAGAGTCCCTTTACTCAAGCAAACTTAATGAAATTCTTGCTTTGAGTTCTTGGAATACTTATGTTTTTGTTTTTGTTGTTTGTTTGTTTGTCTTTGGATCTATAACACTTTCTATGTGTTAATTTTTGGTACTCCTACTTATGAATTTTCTCCCACTCAAGAGTATGAGCCTCTGCAATGAGGTTTAGTTTTCTTTTAATTTATGACAATTGACCAGGTCTGCCTTACATATCTAACAGTATGCAGGGTAGACAAAGAACAGTAATTCTCAGAAAATAATTTTCCCAGAAAAAAATCAAGCAATAAGAAATATGCTTGATATTTTTCCACCTAAAAATATTAAATCTATGAGCTCAAAACTAATTTTAAATTAATTCTTTGTAAGATTGATAGTAAAACAAAATTCAAAATTAAACTTATAAAATACTAATTTTTTGGTTTTCAGTAAATATAATTTGTTGCTTTTATATAATGTGTGATGTTTTAAGTGTCTTGTCACTTCTACACTTTGAGGTTATATTCTAAAAGAAAGTACAGCAGGATGGAAATTTAATTTATTGTTTGTGTAGGGTGTCTTCCAGACTAGCAGGTGGGAACTTGCTTTCTGTTTTATGTTCTTCAAAGTACACTTAGGAAAAGGGAGTTAGAGGGAAAAAAAAAAAGTGCATGGGAACAGACACTGACACAAATAATTTTCAAGATATTCCATTAAAAGAAATTTCTCTAAGAATGACCTTGATGGATCATTTTTCTCTAAATATGAGTTGATTTTTTTACTGAAATCTTTATTGGTGCATTATGAATACACATCATCATCACACTCAACATTGAGAGTTTGTACCAGAATATGACATGACTTCTCATTTTTTTCCCCTACAAACTGAATTTTACTGATTTGTTGTCTAAATCTATCTGCCTGATTAGTGATATCAAAGAAGCCAATGAAAATTTCAGTCCCCATGAGCTACTAAGGTATTTTTCTCATGCTTTAGATATTAACTACATTCACATTACTTGTCAGAAAAGACTGCTCCATTATTGAACAAATTGCATTTACTTCACCACACTTGCACTACCTCTTTGCACACTGTGTTTATTCAAAATGGGGCATGAAATATTCTGGTTCAATCATTTCTTTGATTTTATGATATTTTATTTTGACAAATACAGTAATCTAAAAATCCAACAAAAGTAATAATTCAAGCTTTAATGTTTTTCTGTCTGTGTCTAGTATCTCTGAGGAGACTAAACATCCTCAGAGCTCATTTCTGGAATTACTGAGAGAAACTTTTACATAGAACTCATGAAAAATTATTCTCTTGTAGGATATAAGATAGATGGCATAGAACTTGATTCTCAGTTCTCCTGACTTTTAGCTTATTTGTTGTGTAAATCAGAACTAGAAAGTGTGTATATTAGGAAGAGAATCTCTTCAAGCAATATGTAACTAGAAAGACAATTTGAAATTTGGACAACTATTTATCAATAAAAGGAAATAAGCTGTTGATGAAAATTCTGATGTATATAATCTTGAAACAGTATTTCACAGAAGAAAGCCATCCACAGAACATGACTGTATGAATTGTATGGAAGAAGGCAAATCTATGGAGTCAGAATGTAGGTTTGAATCAGCAGTTTCTGGTGGTAGTGGTGGAGACTGATATCCTGGGTGATGACATCTAGGAAGCATAGATTTTCATTTTGGACTAAGAAAATGTTAAAACATTCATAAAAAGTAAATGTTTTGGGGCCGGGAAGTTAGCTCAGTGGTTCCGGCGCCTGTCTTGCAAGCGCAAGGGCCAGGGTTCAATTCCCCGGTAACCACATAACAATACTTGGTGTGGAGACCCATACCCAGCAGCAACCAGTACCACATACCACAGTGCCGGGCGTGGTGGCTCACGCCTGTAATCCCAGCACTCGGGAGGCAGAGACAGGAGAATTGTGATGTGAGTTGGAGGCTGAGTTGAGGGCCAGCCTGAACCACAAAGCGAGACCCTGTCTCTAAAAACCTAAAAAAAAAAAAAAAAAAAAAAGTAAACATTTTGAACAGATTCAGGACATTGAGGCAGTCATGACAGTGCGACTAAAGGCACTAATTAAGGTGACTTTCAGAATTGTTTCAGAAAGTCACTAGAACAAGAGCATAATTGTCTTCAAAGTGAGGATAATATTTAAAGAGAAATTAACGATCATATATATTTTACTATAATTTTAAAATTAAAATACACACTTTTAAACCACAGCCCATACTTACGGTACCATGTGATGTTTCAATGCACACACATATATCATATTATGTTCAAATCAGGAAATGCATCACTGTCTTCTGAAACATGTATTATTTCCTTACCTTTGTTTCCAACATTAACAATAATTACCTCTAGAATTTTTTAAATAGATAATATTATAACAACATAAATAATATTATTAATAATTAATAAGTGATAATATTCTCTATACCAATCTGCTTCTCAAAGTAACACTAGAATGTATTTTATCTTATGTACTGTAAATTAGTCCCCATTATTAATTTTTTTTACACCTCCATCCGTACTACTTTACATAGCCTGTGTAACCACTACCATACACTCAAATTCTGAGACCAACTTTTTTGCATTCAGTATATAATTGAGGTCATGTAATGTCTGTCTCTCTATGTCTGGTTTATTTCACTTAAGGTAATGATATTTAGTTCCTTAAAAGTTCAGACAAAAGACTCTATTTCATCTTTTTATGAATGAATGGTAATTCAATATGTATATGAATATAGATATCTATATCTATATCTATATATTTGAATTTTATTCTTTTGTTCATTAATTGATGGATACCTAGGTTGATCACCCAGTTTGACTTCTATTATTGTTCATAGTTTTTATACACATGAGAGTGTTGCCATTTTCCTCAATAAATTGAATATTTCCTTTGTCTATACACTCACTGGTGAGACTGTTGAATCATTAGTAGTTTTCTTTCTGGTCTTTGGAAAAAAACTTTATACTGTTATGTATAATGGCAGTATTATTTGTATTACCACTGAGAGTTTCATTTTCATTACATCCTCACCAATATTTACAGTGTTTTTTTTTAAAAAATGACAATAGCTGTTTTAGCTGAAGTGTAATGATAACTCCTTGTGATTTTGAGTTGTATAATTTTTGATGATAATGATATTGAACAATTTTGGTATACCTTTTGATCATTCACACAACTTCTTTTGAAATATGAGATATTGTAAACTGATGAATATTGAAATTTTAAAAATTATTGCATTAAAAAATCACATTGCCATTAATTCTATCAAGGTGGTGTCTGTTTGTGAGACATGATGGCACATAACTGTTATCCCAGCACTTAGGAGGCTCAGGCCAGAGGACTGTTCCAATTTGCAGGAGTTGGAGTTCAGCTTGAGCCACATAATGAGTTCTGGGAAAACCTAAACTAGATAGTGAGAACCTATTGCAAAAACCAAAATAAAAGTAAAATAGTCCCCCTACTTCAGACACACTTGTTCCATTGTTCTTGTAATTTTCTGAAAATGCTTGTAGTTCTCTCCCATGAGTGTCAAATTGTACCACTGTGCTAGTCTTGATGTCCTGAGTTATTCAAAATGTTTACCTTCATGCTCTTGTTGCAGTTGAAGAAGAACAAGAAGTTGCACTGTGCCAGATCCATTGAATAAACAAGAGAACACATGAATAATTTCCATGCACTTATCGGTCCATTGCATAGCACTTGGAAAGAGTATACCATACTTTTTAATCAAGCCAGCTTGAGATACACGTGCACACACACACACAGAGAAGAGGATTTTCAGAAGTGCTTTAAAAAGTATTAGAAATAATAGAGTTAGTAAGTGTGAACCCAGGAGGATCCTCCAGAAATGGTTTGATATCAGTGTGACTTTTACTATAATGAAAATTTCAGACATTCGCCATACATTTTTTTTCTTTAGGTTTTTTTTTTTTTTAATTATCTTTATTGGTACATTAAATATACACATCATGATTGCACTCCATAATGGGGATTTGTACCAGTATAAGACACAACTTAATTCTCATTTTTTCCCATAGCCCCACCCACCCTACCACCCCCCATATATATAAAATTTGTTTCCTTACTTTTTTGTTACAATCTCAACATTGTCCCCTTTCA
>PVIR01032759.1:0-18328 GCA_004026965.1 Petromus typicus
CTGGGTGTGGAGACCCACACCCAGCAGCAACCAGTACCACATACCACAGTGCCGGGCGTGGTGGCTCACGCCTGTAATCTCAGCACTCGGGAGGCAGAGGCAGGAGGATTGTGATGTGAGTTTGAGGCTGAGCTCAGGGCCAGCCTGAACCACAAAGCGAGACCCTGTCTCAAAAAACCTAAAAAAAAAAAAAAAAAAGGCATGCTGTTCTTTTCATAGGTTGCTGGTGATCTCAAATTTGTTTTTCAAAAGTACTGTGTTTTTCCTTAGCAACAATCCAAACATATTTTATCAGCTACAGAAGTACATTGCTACAATCTGGTTTTTCCAAATTATAAAAATAAAAATTCTTTCCTTTAAACTAAAACCCTTAAAGCTTGGGAGACTACTGAAAGAGTCTCCCCTTGGTGAACAGAGGAGCAGCTGCCCAAAACATAATTATACTGGTTTTTGTTCACTAAGGGGACCACCAATTTTCACAATCTTATGAGAGGTTTGCTCCAAAAAATATTATTTCAGTGTTCTTGCAAACTGGTTGCACTGGTCATCATCAAAGGTTTAAGCTCTAAAAATGTAAAATATTTATATGGGTCAAATTTTATATGTGTTGTTATGATATATTTACATTGGTCATCTTCAAAACATTAATTTCTTTGGAACAAACCAAAAAGAGGGTTATTACAAAGATATTTTTGGTACCATGCTACACTGAAAGATACAAGGTTTTATATAATTGTGATACTTGTTACTGCTACAATAATGGTGTTCAAAATGTATTTATGCTCCATAATTCTACAGGTTTTCAAAAATTGTATATAATATTCACCTTTTGATTCAGACATCTGCCTTACATTTGTGGGAGAGTGAGTATATCTAACAATGGCTATTTTATAATAGAGACACATTTAATTATATCACAAGGATAATACCAATTATCTATAGTCCTTTAGTTAAGGCCCTTTTCTATTAACATTAGACAACGACTTGACCAGTAATACAACCATGTTTAGTAACCATAAAAGCCTCCTAACTATGTTTTTATTCCTAAATGCTTTGTATGCAGGTAGATT
The DNA here is from genome assembly GCA_004026965.1 of Petromus typicus. Taxonomy (NCBI): domain Eukaryota; kingdom Metazoa; phylum Chordata; class Mammalia; order Rodentia; family Petromuridae; genus Petromus; species Petromus typicus. The sequence continues at coordinate 1,071 of PVIR01032759.1, forward strand.
TATAATTATTGAGTTCACTACTCCAGCTGCATATGTTAATATTACTGATCTTCTCTCCTGGGTGTTTAACAGTTAAAGTTTAAGAGACCAAAACTAGAAAGGTAATGGGGCTGAAAGACAGCCAATATTTTGGCCCTGGCCCTCCAAGGTCAGTACAACTCCTGAAGATCCAAGGCATGAGGAAATCTCCACGAGATGCTATGATTCTTCAAAAGTGTGCCAAAGGAATGTCACCTGGAGAAAAGAAAAAAGTCTCCTATGCTTTTGCAGAAAGCAATTGGCCAGGCAGAGGCCTTATGACATATCCTGATGGCTGACACAAACAGAAGAGCTGAGAGACTGTGCATGGTTCCAAGACACTCTGAGGAGACTTGTTTGACCTTGTTAGATAATAAGAAATTCCTTTTATTTAAAATAAGTCTCATTAACTTGTTCTTAAACATCCAGTAGAAAAGTATGAAGAAAATTGTTTTTATTTGCTTATTATTGACCACAGGCTGCCAAATTCTAAGTGACTATATACTTTACAACAACTAAAATACTAGACTTTTTGTTTTAGATATGCTTTATAAAACAAATTTTAGTGCTAATTTACAATATGGTTTTCATTTTAGGCTTATTATATCAGCTCCTTAGAAGTGGTCCTTGTCTACAGTCTTCTCTACATACCTGCTCCTTTTCTTTCTAGCCGCAGTTAGAGATAGCCCTGTATATAATAACTTTATAGGCATTTAATTCAGTTTAGCATATTATGGGTTCTCACAGACAAACAATTGTTGGGTGTGCTTGCTTTTCCCTAAAAACACACTTACATAAAATAAAAAGAAACGCAGATATGTTGGGAACCACCCTGTTTGGGAACTGCAAGGTCAAAATTGACCAGGACTTCCTGCCTGCAGACGGACTTTGGACTTGACTCTTGTCTTCATCTCTGGTAGCAACAGGGACTCAATGGTCCCACATGCTGTGATGCTTCAGGGCAGAACTGCACTGGGTCTCCCCCTTCTCAAGGACTATTGCTGACATCTGTCTTGCCCTGAGGAATCCTCATCTACATAACTTCTCTAGGACTATTGTTGGTGTGGTCCTGCCTTTCTGGGTATTTTGGAATGTAGATACTAAAAGGTGTGGTAGGCTGGGGTCCAGAATCCTTGCTGCCCAGAGTAGCATGGATCAGACCCAAGCTCAGTTTTCTCTAAGTCTCATTTCTGCCTAATTATTAATTATTTCACCATGTGCTGTGAACTCACAGGAGACTAGAACTTAATGCAAAAGTTCTAGTTACAGTCCCTTCCCCTGATTACTACACCTGGGCATGAGGCGCCACACCCAGCATTGTTGTATGTGTTTACTGGGCACTGGGCTAAATCTCTGGCCCTACATGATGCATCTTCTCATTTTTTCCCATTCCCCTACCCTACCTACAATCCCTCACTCCTCATACACATAAGCTTTTTTTCCTGTTTGTTTTTATCAACAGCTCTCTGTGAGAGCTCAGATGGACTCATTATATTAGACCCAAAATGATCAATCATCAGCTGGATTTGAAGTTGATTTTAAAGTGCTATGTACTCTATAGCACCCTAATCTGACTTGTTGGAATACTTTCAAAGAACACTTAAACCTTGAAAAAGACTCTTAGAGGGCTTCTCTTTCTACTCCTTGGGACCTGTGGGTATATCCCAATTGCCCCAGCTGTAAGCCTATGTCACAGGCAGAACATTCTCAATCTTTAGAAACTTTCTGCTGTGACATTTCATGGTGATTATTGCTGTTAATTAAGACCAGTGAGGACAGATACATTTTTAATTTAAATTGCACTCCTCCGTGTGTCAGAGATTAACTTTGGAGAAGATGCTTGTTAGTATAATTACTGGTGATATTTTTCTTTAAAATTTTTTATTCTTGGCCGGGGAGTTAGCTCAGTGGTTCCGGCGCCTGTCTTGCAAGCGCAAGGGCCCGGGTTCGATTCCCCGGTGACCACATAACAATACTGGGTGTGGAGACCCACACCCAGCAGCAACCAGTACCACATACCACAGTGCCGGGCGTGGTGGCTCACGCCTGTCATCCCAGCACTCGGGAGGCAGAGGCAGGAAGATTGTGATGTGAGTTTGAGGCTGAGCTCAGGGCCAGCCTAAACCACAAAAGCGAGACCCTGTCTCAAAAAACCTAAAAAAAAAAAAAAAAAAATTTATTCTTAGCTTATTTGATATTTATAGAAAAGATGCAAAAGTAATATAGTTTTATGGTATTTAATTTCCCCTAGTGCCACCATGTTTTTATTTTTATTTATCTTATTCAGTGGTAGGGACTGAACCCAGGCTACATTCCTAGGCTTTTTTTATGTCTTATTTTGAGACATGGTCTTACTAAGTCACTAAGTTCCCCAGGGTGGGTGAGCTTGCAGTCCCCTTGTCTCAGCCTCCCACAGTGCTGGGGTTACAAGTGTGCACTACCATAATCGGCAAAGTTACCATCTCATGTATCACCACAGTCCCTGTGAAAACCAAGAAAATGACATGTACAGTACTATTCACTAAAGTCCTCATTCTAATTTCATAAGTTTTTCCACTCACATCCTTTCCCACCCCCAAATCCCACACAGGATCTCACATAGCACTTAGTCATTTGTTCTTAGCTTCTTCCACTAAGTTGTTCAGTGTTGTCCTTGACTTTTCATGATTCTGACACTTGGGAACTATCTCTCCATGATTTTGGCATGACAGGTAAGTACCACCACTCCCAACTAGGCTCATGGAATTTGTTACACAAATTTATTAAAAATTTCCTCCTAAAGCCAGGTATATTGATGTATGTCTGTGGCACCAGCACTTGGAAGACTGAGGCAGGAGGATCACCATGAATTGAACACCAGCCTAGTTACATAGTGAGTTCACGGTTAGCCTGACTTGTGCAGCAAGACTCTGTTTCAAAGAAACAAACATTTCTTCTTCACACTTATGATTTGAGACGTCTCTTCAGTTGGGTACTAAATTCCCACTTGGGTCTCTTTTTTTTTTTTTTAAGACAGGGTCTTTGTAGTTTAGGCTGCCCTGAACTCACTATGAAACCTAGGCAAGCCTCGAACTCACAGCACTCTCCCTGCCTAGGCCTCCCAGGTGCTGAGATTACAGGTGTGAGCCACCATGCCCGGCATTGTTCTATGTGATACCAGGAATCAAACGTGGGACCTTGAGCTTGCCAGGCAGACGCTGGAACCACTCAGCTAAATCCCCAGCCCTCTAATTCTAAATTTACATTTATTCCACTGTTCTAGTAACTCCTTGGTCATCAGTATCACACTATTTTAATGAAGTAACTTACATGTTTTTATTAGTAGTACCTCATATGTATGAAGAACTTAAGAACCATCACCTGACAAGTTTTTCTTTTTCAGTATCTTCTTGGTTATTCTTGCAAGTTTGTCTTTCTATGTGAACTTCAGTATCAACTTACTTATACCTATTAAATTGCTTATTAGTATTTTTATTGTAATCATTAAAATTACTAATTAGGGAAAACTTCTGGCCATTCTATCAAGGAGCAGAGAATGTTTCCATTTGTTCAAGTCTATTTTCATTTATTTTGGGGGGGGGGGATACAGGGATCAAATCTTGCACTTGGTGAGGCAGACACAAGAACCACTGAGCTAAGTCCCTGGCCCTCTGTTTTCATGTCTTTCAAGTATTTTAACATTTTCCACCTACAACTCTAGCACGGATGTGGATGTATCACAGTAGTATGATGACTTTAACCCAAAACAATTTTTAAATGAATATTGAAATAACTACTACACTTCTAATACGAAGAACTGTGACCAGCAGCACGTACTTGGCACTTAATATTTGTTGAATGTTTGGAGGAGGAAAAGGAATGTCTAAAAGTTCTTACTTTCAACTAAGTAGAAATGCTAGATGTTTTAAAAGTCATGACATGTTTTTAAAACCACAAAAGGTACCTTGGAGGCTTCTATGCAAGTAGGAAATTTGAAAACCTAGAGCAAATTGATAATTTCTAGAGAAGTCTAGATTAACAAAATTGAACTGATCATGATTAGAAAACATAAAAAAATCAATTTCTACAGAAGGGAGAGGAATTTATTAAGTAACTTCTCCAAGGAAAACCACCATGATGATTTCAAAGGGGGATTCTACTGATTTATAGAGCACTTTTTAGTGGAAGGAAATTTCCTTCTTTTTTTGTTTTTTCCTCGTTCTGGAGATTGAATTTAGGACCTTTGCACTGAGCTACACACACACTTTTTTTTTTTTTTTTTTGAGACAGGGTCTCGCTTTGTAGTTCAGGCTGGCCCTGAGCTCAGCCTCAAACTCACATCACAGCAATCCTCCTGCCTCTGCCTCCCGAGTGCTGGGATTACAGGCATGAGCCACCACGCCCGGCACTGTGGTGTGTGGTATGTGGTATTGAATGCTGCTGGATGTGAGTCTCCATGTCCAGTATTGTATGTGGTTACTGGAGGATTGAACATGGGCCCTTGTACTTGCAAGATGGGCACCAGAACCTCTGAGCTAAATCCCTGGCCCCTGCTATTATTTTTTGAGACAAGATCTTGCAAAACTGCCAAGGCTGGCTGCTTTGATCTCTCAGAGGGTTAGGATTGCAGATTGTGCCACCATACCCGGCTTCCTAATTCTTTTTGTAAAGCAAATCTTATGCTGATATTTAAAATTGATAAAAATTAAAAATAAAACTGTTGGTGGGTATAATTTACAAATATTGACATAAAAGTACTGATTAGCAAAATCAATTCAATATCACATTAAGAAAGTAATATGTTTGGATAGGGTGGCGCATGTTCTAATCTCTGTGCTCTTGAAAGGCTGAGTTAGGAGAATTGTAAGTTTGAGCATAGTCTGGGAAGCTTAGTAACTTAGTAGAACTGTGTCTCAAAAAAAAAAAAAAGCTGGGCTACATAGTGAGTTCAGGGCCAGCCTGAACTACAAAGTGAGACCCTGTCTCGAAATAAAAAAGTATTTCTGGACTGGGCGAGGGCTGAAGTTCAGACACTGAGTGTGTCTTTTGCATGGATGAGGGCCTTGACTCAATCCTTTCCCCACTTACCAAAACACTGCTTGATGGTTCTGGTGCCTGTCTTGGAAGCATAAGGTCCCAAGTTCAATCCCTGCACAATAACAAAACAAATGAAAGGAGGTTTCTTTTTTTTTTTTTAGGTTTTTTGAGACAGGTTCAGGCTGGCCCTGAGCTCAGCCTCAAACTCACATCATAGCAATCCTCCTGCCTCTGCCTCCCCAGTGCTGGAATTACAGGCGTGAGCCATCACGCCCGGCACTGTGGTATGTGGTACTGGTCGCTGCTGGGCCTGAGTCTCCACACCCAGTATGGTATGTGGTTACCGGCATCGAACCTGGGTCCTTGCGCTTGCAAGACAGGCACCGGAACCACAGAGCTAACTTCCCTGGCCCAGAAAGGAGGTTTCTTATTTCTTGATATATTTCTAGATTCTTTGAGTCTTTTCCAGTGGAATATTAAATTATTGTAGAATTGTTTACAAAAGCAATAAGGGCACAAGATTATAGGACTCAAAGGGGAAAAGTAGGCACATGTATACAGAGAGATGGTCTGTCAACAACAGGTATCCACTATACACCTCCATGGCACAAGAAGTCCTCTTTGATATGAACTAGCTTGAAACAACTGGAGTTGGAAAATTCTTTGAAGAATCACATTTGCCTAGACTACGCGACGAGGTCCTGAACCTGATCCCTAGCACTAAGGGACATTTGTATCTGAAGTACATTCTGCAAATGATAGCATCATTAGTTAGATGAGCAATACTTTTTTTTTTTTTTTGAGACAGGGTCTCGCTTTATAGTTCAGGCTGGCCCTGAGCTCAGCCTCAAACTCACATCACAGCAATCCTCCTGCCTCTGCTTCCCAAGTGCTGGGATTACAGGTGTAAGCCACCACGCCCAGCACTATGGTGTGTGGTTCTGATTGATTCTGGGTGTGAGTCTCTACTGAACCCAGTATTGTATGTGGTTACTGGGGATCAAACCCGGGTCCTTGCTCTTGCAAGACAGGCGCCGGAACCACTGAGCTAAATCCCCGGCCCATGAGCAATATTTTTAACAATCCATTTGTCCCTCATCTCTCCAATTAACTTGGAAAGACTCTATGGGAACTTAGACATGGACTTCTCTCAGAACCCTCATGAAGTTCTCTGGTTATACCAGGTGCTCTGAAGTCATGACTGAGCATTACTCTGACATAGTCATAACTCTTTACGATGCTTCTTAGGCATTTAAAGACCTTTGTGAGTTAGGTGCAGTGGTGCATACTTGTCATCCCAGCTACCCGAGAGGCTGAGGCAGGAGGATCCCAACTCTGAGGTGACACAGCAACACCTTGTATCAAAATAAAAATGTACAAGAAAGGCTAGAGATGAAACATAATGGTAGAAGGGCCAGGGATATAGCTTAGAGGTATAGGTACCTGCTTGACAAGTGAAAGGCCCTGAGTTTGTTTTTTTTAAAAAGGGGGGGAGAGAAGAAGGAAGAGGAGGAGAAGGAGGAGGAGGAGGAGAAGTGTAAGATTAAAAGTCAGAAACTGACCTCAAAAATAGAAAAACAAATAGAGAAATAGCAGGCCTAGTTCCTTAGATCAGCAGGCCTAGTTCTTGTAAAAACCCTCCCATTCCCAGAAACAGATGGCAAACTAAGATAATGTTAAAGAAGTTAAAAATCACCCAAAAATTAGGACAAAAGAACAACCCTTACCCCTAGTAGAAATGAGCTAAACATTCTTGCCTTGTTAAATCACTTCAAAGCTAATCAACCTATAAATTTAAAAGTATATCCTCTTGCCCAAAGCCACCTAACCATTAACCCGCCAAATCATGTATATAGCTGTGCTATTTTTCCCTTCGGGGCCGTTCCTTTCCTGTGTGTAAGGACGGTCCCGGCGCCGGTCCGCGAATAAACCTCTTGCGGCTTACATCGATACCGTGCTGTGTGTTCCTCTGTGGCGTGTCTCCCGAAGTAGACCTGCACGGGCCTAACATTTGGGGGCTCGTCCGGGATCCACATGCCCCAAGGACACACAACCTTGGTGTCAGAGGTAAGCAACACTTGAGCTTAAAACTGTGTTTGTTTGTGTCTGTCTTTGTGTGTGTTATTTAGAATTTAAAGTTTGGTTCTGAGTTCTGAGTTTTCTGCCTGAAGCCTAACCTAAATTGACCTGTGAAGGGGTCTGTGAAGATTGCTTTGCGTAGCAAGGTGCCAAGGGTCACTGGAGGACGCGCCCAAAAAAATTAGAGTGAAGTCTGTGAAGACACACTCTAGCCTGAGCAGACGGTTCCCTGGCATAGCGTCAGTGGAAAGAGGTCCGCACCTGAGTTCTGAATCTGAGCGATCGCATCTGAGGCTTTGTATCTGATTTTTGTCTGAATTTTGAGTTGTGGCAATTTGTTGTCTGTTGTCTTGTACGCTAGTGAAAAATGGGACAAATGGTAGCTACCCCCTTGTCCATGACCGTAGAACATTAGAAAAAAGTGAAGGCTAGAGCTAAGAATTTGTCAGTGTACATTAAAAAAAGATAAATGGGCTACTTATTGTAGGTCTGAGTAGCCCACCTTTAATGCAGATTGGCCTCCAAAAAGATCCTTCTCAATTGATAGGGTAAAAACAGTCAAGGAGAAAATTTTTCAGAAAACAGGGGGCCACCCAGATCAAATAGCCTATATTGTGACGTGGGAAGATCTAGTCCTACAGCCCCCACTGTGGGTCAAGCCCTTTGTGCCATCAGCCAACCTGACTTCTTCTTCCACAGTGCTGGTAACTTCTGCTACAAAAGAGAAAAAAGAGGTGTTGCCTCCTGATCCGAACACTGACCTTTTACCCTCAGATCCGCCCCCACCTTGCCCCTCTCCTGTCCAGCCACAGGGGCCTCCAACCCCGGCGGTTCCTACCACCCCTGTTCCTGAGGTTGAACACCGACACCCGGCTCCGCCGATCCCACCATCAACGATCCCACTAGAGGTGTCAAGACCAGCTGCCAGGACCTGAGGGCGCCGAGTCAATATTCCAGATACGACCTTGGCACTGCCGCTCCAAGCCTTCGGTCCCCCTGTGCCTCCTGTGGCCCCTGGCCAACAACCCTTTCAGCCTCTACAGTATTGGCCTTTCTCTGCCTCTGACCTTTACAACTGGAAAAACCAAAATCCTTCCTTTTCTGATAACCCACAGGCTCTCACTAATCTGTTAAAATCTCTTTCGTATTCCCATCAGCCTACCTGGGATGACTGTCAACAGCTCCTTCAGACGCTGCTGACTACTGAAGAAAAACAGAGGGTTATTCTGGAGGCCCATAAAAATGTTCCGGGAGATGACAGGTGACCTACTCAGCTAGACAATGAAATCAATGCAGCTTTTCCCTTAGATCGACCGGACTGAGACTATAACGCCCCAGAGGGGAGAAAACACTTACGTAAATACCGTCGGCTTCTAATGGTGGGTCTTCTTGGGGCTGCACGGCGCCCCACTAATTTGGCTAAGGTTAGAAAAGTTATTCAAAATCTGGAGAAATCTCCTTCCATATTCTTTTTTTTTTTTTTTTTTAAGGTTTTTTGAGACAGGGTCTCACTTTTGTGGTTCAGGCTGGCCCTGAGCTCAGCCTCAAACTCACATCACAGCAATCCTCCTGCCTCTGCCTCCCGAGTGCTGGGGTTACAGGCGTGAGCCACCATGCCCGGCACTGTGGTATGCGGTACTGATTGCTGCTGGGCGTGAGTTTCCACACCCAGTATAGGTATGTGGTTACCGGGGAATCGAACCCGGGTCCTTGCGCTTGCAAGACAGGCGCCGGAACCACTGAGCTAACTCCCCGGCCCTCTTTCCATATTCTTGGAGAGGCTCATAGAAGCCTTCAGGCGTTATACCCCATTTGACCCTGAGACAGAAGAACATAGGGCAACTGTAATAATGGCATATATAGATCAGTCCACCAAGGATATTAAAAAAAAGCTACAGAAGATAGACAATTTGCAAGGTAGAACTTTGAGAGAGATAGTGCAAGTAACAGAGAAAGTTTTCTATAACCAAGATGAGGAAGAAAAAGAGAAAAAAAAGATGAGACAGAAAAAACAAGATAAAAAAATTACAAAAAGAATTAAGACAGAATAAAAATTTAAGCAAGATCCTAGTGGCTGCAGTTAGAGAGGGTCACAACTTAGAACAGAAAAAAAAAACAGGCCCAGGAGACAGAAGCCACCTCAAAAAGATATAGGGAGAAATCAATGTGCATACTGTAAAGAACACGGGCACTGGGTTAAAGACTGCCCTAACCAGAAAAATCGAGACAAGTCTTCTCCAAAAGTACTTGCCCTGGAGAGACATTCAGAACAGGGACGTTGGGGTTCAGGATCCCTCCCTAAACCCAGGGTAACGTTATGAGTGGAAGAGACACCGGTGCAATTTTGGGTTGACACAGGCGCCGAGCACTCTGTATTATTGAAAACTACTGGGTCCTTATCACATAAGTGCTCACTTTGCAAGGAGCCACTAGAACTAAATTTTACCCTTGGACCACCCAAAAGACTGTAGACTTGGGGCGAAGTCAAGTGTCCCACTCATTTTTAGTAATCCCTGAATGCCCGTACCCGCTACTAGGGTGAGACCTACTAACTAAGTTAAAGGCCCAGATTTGCTTCACCCCTGTGGGACCCCAAATTAAAGACAGAGAAAGAAAAATCCTTCATGCCCTCACTATAAGACTTGATGAGGAATATCGGCTTTATAAAGTCCCGCCCAGAAAAATTGATAACATAGACTGCTAGATTCAAAAGTTCCCACAGTCAAGGGCTGAAATGGCTGGGATGAAATTAGCAAAGCAACAACCAGAAGTAGTAATTGAGTTAAAAGCCACAGCCATTCCAGTATCAGTCAAGCAATATCCAATACCTAGAGAGGCTCTAGAAGGCATAAAGCCTCACATACAGAGACTGCTACAGCTAGGAATTTTAAAGGCCTGTCGCTCAGCTTGGAACACTCCTCTACTACAGGTACGAAAGCCTGGTACTAATGACTACCCGCCGGTGCAAGACCTGAGAGAGGTCAACAAAAGGGTGGCCGGCCTCCACCCCACAGTTCCTAACCCATATAACTTGAGTTCTTTGCCTCCAGATCAGACCTGGTATACTGTACTAGACCTCAAAGATGCCTTCTTCTGCCTGCCTCTGAGCCCCATCAGTCAGCCCCTTTTTACATTTGAATGGAGAGATGTAGACTCCGAGATGGCTAGACAACTAACCTAGACGAGACTGCCACAAGGGTTCAAAAACTCTCCCACCATATTTGATGAGGCCCTCCATCGGGACCTGTCTCCCTTCAGAAAACAGAGCCCACAGGTAACTCTGCTCCAATATGTAGATGATCTGCTTATGGTCACTCCTTCACTGAGCATATGTCAAACCACAACTCAGCGGCTGCTGGAGAAATTGGGACGACTAGGATACTGGGCGTCAGCAAAGGAAGCTCAACTGTGCCAAGAACAGGTCAGTTACTTGAGATATGTCTGAAAGAGAGATAAACAATGGCTATCTGATGCGCGGAAAAACACCGTGCTTCACATACCGCCTCCCCAAAATGCCAAACAGATGAAAGAGTTCCTGGGAACAGCTGGGTTCTGCCGCTTGTGGGTCCCTGGATATGCAGAGCTGGTGACGCTGCTTTATCCACTCACCAGAGAGCGCCAGCCATTTAATTGGACAGAAAAAGAACAAAAAGCCTTTGACTCCTTAAAGCAGGCATTGCTGACTGCCCCTGCTTTGGGGTTACCTGATGTAACCAAGCCTTTCCACCTGTTTGTGGCTGAACAGACAGGGATTACAAAAGGCGTACTTACCCAGAAGTTAGGGCTCTGAGAGAGGCCCGCAGCCTATTTGTCAAAAAAGTTAGACCCTGTGGCGGCTGGATGGCCGAATTGTCTCCAGATAATAGCAGCTGTGGCCCTCCTAGTAAAAGACGCTGACAAACTGACATTGGGACAAAATCTGACTGTCACGGTATCCCATGCCCTACAGAGTGTCATTCGCCAGCCGCCCGACCAATGGCTCACTAATGCCAGATTGACACATTATCAGACTCTATTGCTGAACTCAGACCGGATCACGTTCGTTCCTGCTACTGGTTTAAACCCTGCCACCCTGCTGCCAGACCCAACTTTTAAACCTCCTGAGCATGACTGCCTACAGCTTCTGTCGGAGGCACACGGTTGGAGAAAAGACCTCTCTGATTAGCCGATGAGTGATGCAGAAGTAACTTGGTTTACTGACGGCAGCAGCTATCTCGACCAAAGACAACAAAAAGCCTGAGCAGCCGTCATGGACGGTAAGCAAGTCATCTGGACACAGCCCCTTCCTGAAGACACCTCAGCCCAGCGCGCTGAACTCATAGTGCTGACCAAGGCCCTAGAACTCGCTAAAGATAAAAAGACAAATATTTACACTGACAGCCGGTATGCTTTTGCCACTGCTCATGTACATGGGGGTATTTACCAACAGAGGGGACTCTTAACCTCTGCGAGAAAAAAAATAAAAAACAAGACTGAGATCCTAGCCCTATTGAGTGCCCTCCTCTTACCTCGAAAAATTAGTATTATACATTGCCTCGGGCACCAAAAAAAAAAATTCCAAAGTGGCCCTCAGAAACCAGATGGCAGACTCAGAAGCAAAAAAAGCAGCTAACTCCCTTAAAGTCTGCACGGCCCTGACTCCATCTCTCGTCCCTAAACCATCGTTGCCACCCCAACTCCAATATTCTGAAAAAGACTTAGCCGTGGTCAAGGAGCTAGGCAGAACTTGATACTCTACTCTCAGCATGGGTCACAGATGAATTGAAAGTCATCCTTCCTCAACAAGCAGCTGAACAAATGGTACGACAGATGCACAGATAGACTCATTTAGGAGAAAAAAAGTTAGTATCAGTATTAAAACACAACCTCAGGTATGTAATACTAGACCTTGTAAAGTTAGTTTCTCAGATAGTAAATGAGTGTCAAGTCTGTCAACAGGTAAATACAACAAAAAGTTCAGCCTCTGAAAGAAAAAGATTACGAGGAAATAGACCAGGAGTTCATTGGGAAGTAGACTTCACTAAAATAAAGCCTGCCAGGTATGGTAACAAGTATCTTTTAGTTTTTTTTTTTCTTTTAAGGTTTTTTTGAGACAGGGTCTCGCTTTGTGGTTCAGGCTGGCCCTGAGCTCAGCCTCAAACTCACATCACAGCAATCCTCTTGCCTCTGCCTCCCGAGTGCTGGGATTACAGGCGTGAGCCACCACGCCCGGCACTGGTATGTGGTATTGGTTGCCGCTGGGGTGAGTTTCCACACCCACTATTGTTATGTGGTTACCGGGACTGAACCCGGGTCCTTGCGCTTGCAAGACAGGCGCCGGAACCACTGAGCTATATCCCCGGCCCTAGTATCTTTTAGTTTTTATAGACACCTTTTTAGGATGGGTAGAAACTTTCCCTACTAAAAATGAAACTATATCAATAGTGGTAAAAAAACTGTTAGAAAAAATTTTTCCTCGATTTGGAATGCCAAAGGTAATAAGATCTGACAATGGCCCAGCTTTCGTTGCTCAGGTAAGCCAAAAATTTGCTACCATATTGGAGATTGATTATAAATTACATTGTGCATATAGGCCCCAAAGCTCAGGACAGGTAGAAAAAATGAATAGAACTCTAAAAGAGACCCTGACTAAATTATTCGTGGAAGCCGACGGTGCTGACTGGGTTATGCTCCATCCCTTAGCCCTTTTCCGGGTTAGAAATACTCCCTCTGCCTTTGGCCCTACCTCTTTTGAAATCTTGTATGAGACTCCCCCACCGTTAACAGCCATATATGATTTAGGTCTCTATACTGATTTAACCCCCACTGACCTGTTTTTGAGATTAAAAGGCCTCCAAACAGTCCACAAGACCATGTAGAAACAGATTGCAGAGGCTTATCAACCTGAAACTTGTACTCCTCACCCTTATCAGATTGGTGACTCGGTGTATGTACGCAGGCACCGAGCACAAACTCTAGAACCCTGTTGGAAAGGGCCTTATGTTGTTCTGCTCACTACTCCCACAGCTGTGAAAGTAGACAGTATAACTGCTTGGATCCACACGTCCCATGTGAAGCCTGCCAGAGAAAACTCCGGAAAATGGTCAGTTCAGCGAACTCAAAACCTGCTCAAGATCACGCTAAAAAAGATGACCAGCCACGTCGCAGCCAGCCCCAATGAGCACGAGCCAACCGCCCCACAAACTGTCCGAAAGACAACCCAAAACTCCAACAGGCCATCTACACCTCTGCCAAGAACAAATGTTTGATCTGCGGGGGGCCTAAACATTGGGTGACTGTAATGGTAATTTTGTTAAATGTAATAGTCCTTCTACAGGGTGCGCTGAGCCCACACGCTCCCCAAAAGCTGACCTGGGAAGTTGTCTCTCAAACGGGAAAAACAGTATGGTCCATCTCCACAGCAGCCACTCCCTACACCTGGTGGCCAGACCTTACTCCTGATCTTTGTCAATTAGCCGCTGGGTTAAGCAACCCCTTGGACATCTCTGGTTATTACCACAATGGAGGCCTAAACTCCAAGGCACCTGGCCTACCAGAATGTAACGGGAAAAGTTCTTGTAAAAAACAGTGATTTTATGTCAAAAAGATGGAAACATGGGTGTGCACACCCAGAAAAATGAAATACCCTAAGAAAAATGTCTATATATGTGTGCCCCAAACATCAACCTAGGTCGAAAGTTCACGAGTGCGGAGGGTTAAAGTCTCATTATTGTGCTAAGTGGGGTTGTGAGACTACAGGAGATGCCTACTGGCAACCTTCCTCCAGTTGAGATTATATCACAGTTAAAAGAGGCAGTTCAAGATCCGGTCTCTCTAACTACAAGTACTTTAGAAATGTACCTGGTTACACTTATTGGATGGGAGACAGACCTTGTCTTGATTTTACTTGTAACCCCCTCCAGATTAAGTTTACCCCGGCTGGAAAACTTCTTTACTCGGCTTGGCTTAAGGGACAAACTTGGGGCCTTAAACTCTATAATGACAGACATGGGCTATCATTTACTATAAGGCTTTTAATTCAGAGCCCAGAACCTACTCATATAGGCCCCAATCAAGCTCTAAGTCCTAGAAATCTCCCCACACCTACTCGGCCACCGCCTAACTTACAACGGCAAAGACGTAACCCATAGCCGACCACACATGTGGCTAATGATCAGTTATTTAATTTAGTTCAACAAGCTTATTTTGTGCTCAATCAAACCAATCCTGAGATGACCAAGGCTTGCTGGCTCTGCTATGATATAGCCCCTCCTTTTTATGAAGGAACCGGTATAAATGGTAATTATTCCTTCGCTGCTGACTCCACCGGTTGCCGATGGCAACCTTCCCCGATTCGACTCTCTTTAACTTCTGTAACAGGACAAGGTCTTTGTATAAGAAAAATCCCTTCCAGCCATGCCCATTTATGTAACTCCACTCTCACCCTCTATGATAATAGTTCCTATCTCTTACCAGATCAAAATGGGTGGTGGGCTTGTAAAACAGGACTAACCCCATGTGTAAGCCTTCATGTACTGAGCCAGACTTCTGACTACTGCGTAATGGTACAGTTAATGCTGAGACTCCTCTATCACACAGACCAAGAGGTTTTTGATGTGCTAGAAAAACGGACTAGGTTTAAGCGTGAGCCTGTCAGCCTCACCCTAGCAGTTTTGTTAGGTCTTGGAGTAACAGCTAGAGTAGCTACAGGAGGAGCCATGCTTGGCCTCCAGCCCCATTATTTCCGTGGGCTGAGAGATGCCATAGACGTAGACATCAGAGCCTTAGAAGAGTCCATCTCTAAGTTAGAAAAATCTTTGACTTCTCTTTCTGAAGTAGTGCTCCAAAATAGAAGAGGTTTAGACCTCTTGTTCCTCCAACAAGGTAGATTATGTGCCGCCCTTAGAGAAGAGTGCTGTTTTTACATAGATCACTCAGGGGTAGTTAAAGATTCCATGGCTAAAGTCAGAGAAAGGCTAGCTAATAGACAGAGAGACAGAAAACAAAGGCAGGGTGGTTTGAGTCCTGGTTTAATTCTCCTTGGCTAACTACTTTAATCTCCTCTCTACTAGGGCCACTAATAATTATCCTGCTTTTGCTCACTTTCGAGCCCTGTATTCTTAATCGATTGCTTGCCTAACACATAAACACAGTACAAATTCAAGTATTAAGATATCAAGCTATGGCTTCATCAGAAAATGATCAATAATTATATGATTATAATTACCCAAAAGAAAAAGTGGGGAATGTAAGATTAAAAGTCAGAAACTGACCTCAAAAACAGAAAAACAGAAATAGAGAAATAGCAGGCCTAGTTCCTTAGATCAGCAGGCCTAGTTCTTGTAAAAACCCTCCTATTCCCAGAAACAGATGGAAAACTAAGATAATGTTAAAGAAGTTAAAAATCACCCAAAAATTAGGACAAAAGAACGACCCTTACCCCTAGTAGAAATGAGCTAAACATTCTTGCCTTGTTAAATCACTTCAAAGCTAACCAACCTATAAATTTAAAAGTATATCCTCTTGCCCAAAGCCACCTAACCATTAACCCGCCAAATTGTATATATAAGCTGTGCTATTTTTCCTTTCGGGGCCATTCCTTTCCTGCGTGTAAGGACGGTCCCGGCGCCGGTCCGCGAATAAACCTCTTGTGGCTTACATCGATACCGTGCTGTGTTCCTTTGTGGCGTGTCTCCCGAAGCAGACCTGCACGGGTCTAACAGAAGGAGAAGGAGAAGAAGGAGGAGGAAGAGGAGGAGGGGGAGGGGAGGGGGAAGAAGAAGAAGGAGAAGTAGGAAGAAGAAGAAGATGAAGAAGAAGAAGGAGAAGGATGAAGAAGAAGAAGAAGAAGAAGAGGAAGGAGAAGAAGAAGGAGAAGGAGGAAGAAGAAGAAGACGAAGAAGAAGAAGGAGAGGAAGAGGAAGAAGAGGAAGAAGAAGAGGAAGGAGAAGAGGAAGGAGGAGAAGAAGAAGAAGAAGAAGGAGTAGAAGGAGAAGAAGAAGAAGAAGAAGAAGAAGAAGAAGAAGAAGAAGAAGAAGAAGAAGAAGAAGAAGAAGAAGAAAAAAAGAAACAATGTTAGAAGGGTTTGATATCCGGTGTCAGCAAAAAAAAAAAAAAAAAAAATTACCTCTCTGTAACTGACCTCAACATTTCTGTCACTTGGCATGGCACCTGTACTCTACAGATAAAGACCAAGCCTAAAAGGGATGAAGAGACTTTGCTAGAGCCATATGGCTGGTGTGCAGGGAGGCAATCACTGGCACCCAGCCCACCCTCTGTTTATGTACAATATTCACAAGAGCTTGAATTTGTTAGGACTGACTGGATGGCTTGGCCCATCAGTGTCTGATAAATGCAACAATGACAGCAGAGATATTAGAAAAAACAATTTAAAGAATGCATTTGTAAACGCTCAGTCAGCCCTAAGAGGACAATTATACAATGAATTTAGAAAACTGAACCACTTTTAAAGACATATGTTGGGGTCCCACATGCTGTGATGCTTCAGGACAAAACTACACCAGATCTTTCCCTTCTCAAGGACTATTGCTGACATCTGCCTTGCCCCGAGGGATCCTCATCTACATAACTTCTCTAGGACTATTGTTGGTGTGGCCCTGCCTTTAAAATGTAGATAATAAAAGGTGTGGTAGGCTGGGGTCTGGAATCCTTGCAGCACAGAATTACATAGATCAGACACAAGCTCAGTTTTCTCTAAGTCTCATTTCAGCCTAATTATTAATTATTTCGCCATATGTCATAAACTCACAAGAGACCAGAACTTAATACAAAAGTTCTAGTTACGTTCCCTTGCCCTGTTTACCACAGACATTCTTTAATGCCAGAAATGACATTTGATGATAAGAAAAAACCGAGTATACTGCACTGTTTTGCATTTCTATTGATCTGTAACAGTCTTTAGACACAACTCCTACCTCTCCCTAATCCCTGCCCCATTCAATTAAATAATCTTAAATTCTGAACATAAACTGGTCACTAGTCTCAGCACTGGAAACCAGGAAGCTCTACTCTCAGGAGCTCCCTCTAGTGAAAGAGGATAGCAAAAAACTATATTCCATACAGTAGACAATACAGAGGAAGATCTGGTGGGAAAGGTAGGGTGTACTATACGGAAGATGGTCAGAAGTATGTCTGATAAAGACACA
>PVIR01032760.1:0-18386 GCA_004026965.1 Petromus typicus
AGACAGTGGCGTCTTCATGCGTAACAACTGACAGCAGAGGAAAAGCAGCAGCAAGAAAAAAACTCCAAACTGCAGCACAATGGAAATGCCTCTTTCTTTTGCACCATCTCCCCTGTTTTAAGGACACAGTATAACGGCACGCCTGATGTAGGAAGGCAATGTTTATTCATATTCTATAAGTGTATGAAAATATTAAGCTGTCCTCATAAATACATATAATTATTACAGGTTAAACAAAAAATGTGAAAATGTTTAAGAGCATAGAAATACCTACTACCCTAATTTGATTATTAAATATTTATACATGTATTAAATGATCACAATGGACCCCCATAATTAGGAACAATTCAGGCGATAACAACACTTTTTTTTTTTTTGGAGACAGGGTCTGGCATTTGTAGTTCAGGCTGGCCCTGAGCTCAGCCTTGAACTCACAGCAATCCTCCTGCCTCTGCTTCCCAAGTGCTGGGATTACAGGCATGAGCCACCACACCCAGCACTGTATATGTATTTTTTAAAAAATTGCTTATGGGCACGAGTCTCCACATCAGGGTTTGTTCTATGTGGTTACTGAGGATGGAACTTGCAAGGCAGGTGCCGGGACCACTGAGCTAAATCCCTGGCCCAATAACACACTTTTTAAAAAGAAGATATTTTTAAAGTATCATGTAATTCTCTTATTACTAGACATCTACTTAAGGGAGAATTTGGAACAGAGAGGAAATAAATTAAAAAGTATCAGACAGGTGTATTGTGACTTGAACATTAAAATAAATCAGCGACCTTAACTTTTCAATAAAATATTTAAATAACATTGTTCTTCTACTGGTATGTATCTCAAAATTCCATGAAGATACTCCAATGGTCAGAAATTTTGTTACTCTTTTCATTTAGTCCTTAAGCTAGTGTATACATTTCACTCCTGAATAATCTCATTACATTTTATACATCATTATTTTGTATTTTTGATGCAAAATGTTTGTGAATTTAAATTAAATATGTATGTGTTGTAATTATAATAATGTAGAATATGGGCATTTAAGGGGTCTTGTAGAAAGAATGTCTCTCAGTTCTTTCTGTTCCTTCCTACTTAAATACATCACACAGTTATAAAGACACTATTTTCAGTTTTTTTCTCACCTGACAACTTGATTAGGACTGCTTTTAATTTTGTTAAACAAAGAACAGGAAATTGTTGGTTTTCTGAAGGAATGTGACTAGAATCATTCACTTTCTCAATTTTGTCAATGCGTATGAAAGAGTCTTTCAAAGAGACAACAAAAGCACTAATTTTATTTGTGAGTTTTATCTTGTATTTAAACAGACAAAACTAAGATAAAATAAACATTATAAAATTTGAAATGTAACATTTCTCTCATGAACTGTGAACAAAGACTCACTCAGTTATGCCAAAATCTAAAATTTCCAAAGCTCCATAGAAAGGCATAACAGATGGGCAAAGAAGACACTTGAGAATTTTTGTAAGTACTGTATAATTTTATTTTACAGTGTCAAGCAATTAAATAATAATTATGCATTTAAATAAGAGTTATGCACTTGAAAGAAATACTATTATGTAACATTATAGAATATGAGAAAGAAAATGACTTCATATTCAACTCAAGGTGATTTTCTAAAGTGCGGACATTATATTTCAGATTGTACCTGGAGAATATTGTATTCCATATTTGTACATAAGTAAGTGTTATGACACCCACAACATCATACCTTGGTTTCTCAGAAATTTTGACCATGGAGTTATTGGAGATAAATGCTTCCTTCAGAAAATGATGAGAGCTTTGTGGTTCCCTATCTCATTTGGTGTTGTCAGTAGAAAAGAAAAGTGGGTTGAAGACAAATAAAAGTTATATATACGGAAGAAGGCAGAAAAAAGATTTAACAAAAATGCAAAAAGGCTTGGTGATCTAAATAATATCTAAAAGTCCCATACATGGAAATTTAAAATCCCCAAAGGTGAGGAACTATCTGAAGAAGCAATAGTATAAATTTAGCAACTTCAGTACAAGAACTAGAAGATGAAGTAAGTTATCTGTTCAGCTGAAAGAAATGATATCACATAACAATTCAGATATATGAAAAGAAAGAGCATCAGAAATTATAAGTGGGTGTAAATGTACATATAGGATTATGGTTTTCTTCTCCTTAAAAGACAATTAACAGCATAAGCCATGATAATTAAATTAGAGGTTTATGTAGAAGTGGACAATGTTAATAATATTCCATAGATAAACAGAATACTATATGTTTAATTTGTGAAACAGAGACTGTAAAATATAAAATAAGAGCACTGAGAATTTATTACAGTATACATATAATTGTACATATAGAAAAACAGCTACAACATTTCATTATAAAGTGTAAAGTCAGATACTAAACATATTTGATCAACCCAAAAGTAGGAGGAAAAAGCAATAGAAAATAATGTGAAAAAATAGAAAACAAATTTCAATGTAGTAATCTTAAATGTCACTAGATCAATAATTACATTTATTTACTTGAAACATTCTGATTACAATTTTTCTACACAAATGTTACATCACATAAAATGAATCCAGGTTGAATGTAAAGAGAACAAAAGAGAAACAACTTACAAGATACTGCACTTTCAAGGAAAAAAGAGAGAAAGCACCAACTCATTGTATCACAAATAAAAGCAGTTATCACTGCATTGTAAGTATGGAAAAAAATAAAGTTAATTTGAACAACTCTTTGGCAATAAATCAGAAGGCATAAATGAAGCAAACAATTGCCATGAGAACCACAATTTGCCATAAGTACCTCAGGAAGAGATAGAAGATCTAAAGAACTCTCCTTTAGTTAAAGAAACTTAATTTGCAATCAAAAGCCTTTATTACAAAAATACTCAGATGCAAATGACTGTACTGGTGAATGTTATATAATATTCAAGTAAGACTTGATCTTAATCTTGGGCAATATCTTTTAGAAAACAAAAAGGGAACCTACTCAGAATATGCACAATCAATTCTTTCAAGCGACCAGCAGAAAACTGGTGCCAAACCTAACAAAAACTTTACAAAAAGGGAATGTATAGATTGCTGTATGTTCTGATTACTGGCTCAGATCCTCAGCAAAATATTATCAAATTAATTCTAGAATTATGTATAATCATAATACATTATAATCAAGTGAGACTTATTTCTCACTTAAATATAAGTGAAATATAAGATTGGTTCAGTACTTGACAACACAAATGCACCTACTAATAAAATAAGACAAAGAACTACTTAATTATATCAAGAGGCAAAAGAACTTGATGGAATTTAACATCTGTACATGAGTAAATACAGAAAAGTACAAATAGAAAATTTTTTAAATATTATAAAGGCAAGTCTACAAAAATTGTATATCAAACATGCTTCATGGTGAAATGTTGCACACTTCTTCCTTAAGACCAAGAAAAAACAAAGTTGTCTGCTGTAATCTCTTCTGTTCACTGTTACAGTAGACACCTTAGCTAGATTACTACAGCAAGAAAGAGAGAAGCCATAGGGAAAGAAAGATAAATGAATTTTATTTGCACCCCTAAAGATGCCAAAAGACAAAAAATTGCTCACCTAAAATCTGAAACATAGCGTCAAAATTCTTAGAGAAATAAGTTCACCAAAAAATGCAAACCTCAACACTGAAAGCTATAAAATACTACTGAGAACAATTAAGGAATGTTTAAGTGAATGGAGAGCTATTTTATATTTGTGAAGTAGAAGACGATATTTGAAGTTTTAATTTTCTTTAAAAAATATAAAGTTACATTATAATTTCAGTCAAAAGATGAGAACATTTAGAGGGCCGGGAATTTAGTTCAGTGGTTCCGGTGCCTGCCTTGCAAGTGCAAGGGCCTGGGCTTGATCCTGGAAACCACATACAACAGTGCCGGGCATGGAGACTCACACCTATTAGCAATCAGTACCACGAACCACAGGGCCGGGCATGGTGGCTCACGTCTGCAATTCCAGTACTCGGGAGATAGATGCAGGAGGATTGCTATGAATTCGAGGCTCGCCTGGGCTACATTGTGAGGTCAAGTCCAGCCTGAGCTATAAAAGTGAAACCCTGTAAAAAAAAAAAAAAAAAAAAAGCACATTTAGATCTAGCTCGTTAGACCTTTCACATGCAAATATTATTAACTAGTCTAATAAAGTTAAAAAACATGAAATTTCTAGAAAAAAATAGGAAAACTTTTTGCAGTTTTACAGAATGTGATATTATGAACCATAAAGTATAAAAATTGATAAATTGGGTCTGAAATATATTACATAATTTGGAACAATGACTTGTATTCAAAATAAAAAGAATATGCACTTAACTATATATGAAATATATACGTTACATCCTTGTGTGTTTTCTATGTGTATGAGCATACAATACACACACACACACATAAAATAATATTTAAAATAATTTATTTGTAAACCTCAAAATTGGGAGCAAGCCAAATGTATATCAATAGATGAATGGATAAACTTATCATATCATATACATGTGATGAAATGAAGCAATAAATAAGAACTAAATACTGAGAAATATAATATACAATTCTCAAAACATACTGAGCAAGAAGATAAACTACAAGAAAATACTTCATATATAATGCTGTTTATACAGTATACATATAATTTTCTAGAATAGTAAAAATGAATTTATTTAAATGGATTTATTTTTACTAGAAAGCCAGAAAGTGATTTTCTAGGGAGAGAATGAAGGTAGATGATTATTAAGAGAGCTTTCTAGAATGATAGGTGGGAATATAAATGTACACATTTGTCAAAATATGTACATTTAAACTGTATCTTAGTGTGCCTTTGTATAACTTCTATAGGCTCACATCAATTGGGAGCCATTCTACATGATTTTGGGGAAAATTATTTCATAATTAAATTATGATCAGGCCTCATCTTCTTGTCTACAGAGTGGCTATGACATGCTGAAACATATCTCCATCTCTGCTTCCAATTACAGCTCAGCCCTCAATGGCCCCATGATGTTGTAACACTCAAGGGCAGTATGACATCAGTGGAAGACATTCTGGTTCCTTGAGAACTGAGTAGCAAGAGAAAAATCTCACCTGGGAGGGACAAATCCATCCCACCTACTGTTGTAAGAAGTCTTTGCTCATCTAACAGTCACAATCAACACAAACTTCTCATTGACTTACTATCCTTTCAGCTGAAGAGCCTCATGGTCTTAGGATTTCTACCACCCTTTAAGACATTTTATATTTCCTCTGATTAAAAGATCTTCATCGTCTAGGATTACCAATTACTTCTGCTCTCTGAATCATCTCTTACTCCCTGTGAACCAAATACATAGTGGTAAGCTTGGGGTTCCTTTGTTTTTGCTGCTCAGAACAGCACTGATCAGGCCTGGAACCAGCTCCTTCTCTAAATGTCATTTCCTGTCTTTATTCTTTTAATTCACCTTGTGGTGTTGTGGCTCACAGGAGACGAGGACCCACTGCAGGTGTTCTAGTAATGGCTCCTTTCCCTGTTCCCTGCACACAGCTTTCTAGCCACACCTGTCATTTGAGTGTGGCTGAGGGTACACTGATGACTTAGCGTGGCATGTGAGTCTTAAGAGGAGGACTGAAGAACCCATGACATCTTTGGACTCTTCTCTCATGGCATGTAAACATCATACCTGTGGAGATTAATGGCTCCACTTTACTTCTGGTTTTCTAGATGGTGACAAAGCTCTCTAATGCAGAATTTGGAATGGAATTCAGGACAGTCAGTACTAACCCAACAGACACAGTTCAAAATGCCTCAGTAGTACCTGTGAATCACTTTAATTCCATTTTTAGAAGTGAGAAAAATGTAAGCCTACCAGTTTCACATGCAAAAGCTTTAGAAAATTGGGGTTTGGGGAATCTAAATTCATAACTGTTTTGCAAAGGGTAATTTCTTTAGTCGATATTTTTAGCTGTCAAATTAACTTCTCTTTGTTCATTGGCACACATAAAATTTATTCATAAAGGACTGTGCATGGTACACTGAGCAGCAGGACATTTCTAAACCCTCTTTGCATTCACTACTCAGTTTTTTTAAAATTTTACTCCCTTAGTGATTACTGCCCAGCTATCATTATGTATGTCTTGTAAATATGTAATTACACAACAGGTTTGCATCTAGCCGAATGGCCCTTTTCCAGTAGGAGAGAGATATTTACAAGTGCAGCTGCTATTATTATTGTGCTGCTCTCGGGCTTCCCAGTCACTCATCAGATTCCATTAATATTTGTTCATGATTCCATGTAAGATCTTTTCCACACACACTGTGTTGGCAAAGAAAATGAGCTGAGAGAGGTGGAAGAGGAAAGATGAGTGCAACGTGGCCACAGCCCCTGCTTTCCATTCATTCCTGACAGCCAGTTTCCTGGGGTCAAGTGCAGCTTGCTCTTTGTATTAGACTTTCCAGGAGGCATTTGCAATATACACAAATCAAGCTTGTAAAGCTTTGTTTCAAAGGTCTTAAGGCCTTTCCTGCAGTTCCACCACCCCCAAATTAATTTTGCACTGCCTCCTCCTCTTAAATTTGCTTCCCACTACTTTGATCCAAAATTAGTCCCCTTCATACCATAAATTTTATTCTCTTTCTCAGTAGAATAGTACCAATCCCATCTTTCCCATTTTATTTCTGCTGTCTCTGTTTGGGGTTATTATTTTCCTTGTCTTCATACCTTACCCATTCTCCAAAACTTGTTTTCATAATTTCTTACCTTATACATGGATTTCTAATCAATAAACATTATATATAAATAGAACAGATGATATAAAAATGTGATATATTTGTAAGTAAAAAAACTGTATTATAGCAAGAGACATATTGCCAATAATCATCCACAAAATACTCCCCCATCCATCTTGTACTTTCTGAAACAGATCTAGAAGTCTTCTTTGGGAATATGTTTATAAAGTGTGATTTAAAAAAATACAGTGAATATTGCTGCCAAATGCCATTCAATGAAGGGTTCATAAAAGAGAATTCTGCTGTGTAACTCACTGGATCCAACACATTTCCACCTGAGGGTCTTTTCCAAAGCCAGGATGACCATGAAGGTGAATGTCTGGAATTGATTCAGAACAAACACAACCTACAACTAAGATCACTTAGAGAAGAGAACTTCCAGAACTGTTTCAGAAAATGTCAAGAATGAAGGGATAATAGTGTTTAGAATGATGGGGAAGCACATTAGGTAGATTAATGGGAATGTGTCCTTTACAGTAAAAAATTAAAAAAATATTTTAAACATCCACTGGAATTTTGATCACACCTTGTATATTTATCATTCTTACTTTTTGTTTCATAGATATATGTTTTCCTAACCAATCTTGTTGATTAAATATTACCTACTTTTTATGCTGTGTAACTGCCAACAGGCTAACTAATTCACAGATAGCTGCACTGTAATGATTAAGAGCCCAGATTTTGAAATTTCATATTGGATTTATATCTTAGTGGCCCACTGCCTAATCTTGGGCAAGCTATTTAATTTCTCTCTGCCTTAGTGCTTTCATCTGGAAAGTGTAGATAATAATATTACTGGCCATTTAAAGCTGATATGCAGATTAAATGAGTAAAAACATTGGCAACAGTGCTTGGGAAGGTCCACAAAACATGGTTAAACATCAAGTAAATATTAAGTGTTATTATTAGTCCTAAGTAAATGCAATACTTGTTAATTGGAAATTGAGAAGCATACACATTAGGATGAACAGAATTATTTAACAAGAGCAAAGAATATCACTATGATGATGGCATAGAGAAGATGCTGCTTCTGCATATATTTCAAAAATATATCATCAAAGTTTCTTTTCTACTCCTAGCATACTTGATTCTCTTCTGGTTTTTCTTTTTCAGTCATAGGGAATGAAGCAAATGTCTTTGCACTGAGGTACATTCCCGGCCTCCTTTCTTCTTTTATTTTTATCTTGAGGCAGTTTTCTCACTGAGTCACCAAGTTGCTCAGGCAAGACTGGAACTTGTGACCCTCCTGCCGCAATCCTTTGTTTCCTGTATTGATCTGTACAGAATTGATTATTTGGAGAAAACACATGGTCATGCTGAATGGTCTCAGTTTAAATGTATAGACATTAGTCTTTAGTCCAGTCTTCATATTACCTGGGTAATCCAAGTGTTCCTTGTCCATCCACTGTTTCATTTTCCTTGGCCATTTCATGTAGACTTTCTCTTCACTTCTTAACCTTGTATTAGTTTCCTCCCCAGTATTATGTTGAGCTGAAAAGTTACTTTCCAATGTAACAAGGACTTCCAGTCTCCCATCTTCTGACTGTACACTAGATCTTGTTCCTCTGATGACTCAAGAAGACCCCACCCCAGTATTTTTTCTCTATATTGCCTACATGATTAGTATTTCCTTCCTTACTGGATCATCTTATCTGCAGGTGAACATGCTGTTATTTTTCTAATCTGAAACATTTTTTTCTTGACTGCCACTTCGTTCTCCAGGTGTTTGGCCACTCCTTTGCCTTGTTTACAGTAATATTTGTTGTATATTTTGTCCCTTATTTCCTCTTCTGTCATTTTCTCTGGAAGTCACTCACATTAGTCCTTTGCCTTGAGCACCAAAAGATCTTGCAAAGATCTCTGATGATCTCTCCACTGATAAATTTATTCTCTTTTTCTTAGAGCATTTACTTCACAAAACTCACAATTATAACTTCTATTTCTACTTCTTTAAAGTATAAACCTTTCTACAGACTCTTACAAGTTTTATAGCCCATGTCTGTCTTTCCCAAAGACTTCAGAGTCATCCCTTTGTAATGTAGTCATTATGAACAATAGTGTCCCTAATCCTTAACTGTGGCAATGTGGTAGCCTAACTCAGACAAAGCAACCAGTAAACACAGATATGCTCCATGCTATTGACCAGTCATGGCTCTTTCCAGTGCTTCCCTGTAGGCTGACCCAACCAGTTCTTAAACATTCACCTTTTGACTCAGTGAGGTTAAGCTCAGTCTGTTTCTTATTGTAATAGTATTAACTAATTGTCATTACCTTTTAACTCCATCTGCAAAATCGTTAACCCTCCCAGTTTATTTTTTCTTTGTCTATTAAATATATTTGGTGTAAATAGTATTTGCTGTTTTGCAAAAGTTATCCTTACCTTATTGGCTGCTATTTCTTAGTCCTGTTTGCTTGTATCCCATAAAATTGATCTTGGGAACAGAACTGACCTAAGGCACTTATTTTTTATAGCAATTTTATCCTGTTTCAGTGCTCTAAGTACCATCTATATCAGTTAGCATTTTATTAGGGAACCAGAAACCCCTTGAATAGAAAGGAATACAGAATTTAGTAGAAATATTAGACTAGCTTTGGATGCTGTTGAAAAGGTCTGTGAAAGGCTGGTGGCTTTGTGTGTGGTGTGAATGAAGATTGTTGTGAATGAGCACTGGGATTATAAAAAAAATATGGATGTAAAATTTGGCACATTGCAGGCAACTGAGATTTAAGAAGAGAGGGAAAACTGGATCTGTCAGTGACAAAGTGGAACTTGCCTCGAACTTTGACCAAAAGGAAGAAAGTGATACTCTTCACCATGGAACTACACTTAAGCTGGTCTAGGACTTCAAGCAGTTAAAGGAAGGAAATCAGCAGGAGCTAGAGCAATTGCATGGCTGCATGTGTCCTGTGCTGCTAAGATGCATTAGAACAACTGCAGTATGTGAGAATTTGTACATTTCCACCACTCAAATCATACACAACTTCTTTGTGTGGCCATGAAACCGTGCAGAGAAGGAAGTTTGGGGAAAACACTTCAGTAGCTTTTGTCACCTGGTTCAAATGACTATATCTTTTGTACAAAGACCATTTCGGTTTTTTTTTTTTTTTTTTTTTTTTGTTAGACAGGGTCTCACTTTGTAGTTAAGGCTGGCCCTGAGCTCAGCCTCAAACTTGTACCAATCCTCCTGCCTGTGTCTCCCGAGTGCTGGGGTTAGAGACATGAGCCATCATGCCTGGCACTGTAATAAGGGGTACTGATTCCACACCCAGTATTGTTACATGTGGTTATCAGGGATTGAACCCGGGCCCTTGCTCTTGAACTTGCAAGACAGGCACCAGAACCACTGAGCTAAATCCTTAGCCCTGACCATTTATTTGTAGCTCAGACTTCTCCTTTGAACTCCAGATTTGTATATCGACTTGCTGACCTTTCCACCCAGAAATCTAGTAAATTTCTCAAACTTAACTGCTCCTGCTGCTATTATTTTTATTTGATTAAATCCAACTTGAAGAAAGTAACATAAGAGCTGAGTAGAACATAACTGAGTAGAATATCATTGAGAGGCCTATGTATATATTCTTTACTATCTCCTTCCTCTCCCATCTACTCTTAAGCTTTAATAGTAATCCCTACAAAGCAAAATAATGAATTATGACCACAGCCCACACTACAATCCAAAATTTATATGTTCTTACAGAAGTTTTTAGACTGTTTCCCGCCTACCTCTGAGCCTCACCACCTACATTTTCTTTGCTGCACTCTCCACACACACGTACCCTTTATATCAGCTACGCCTAAGGTCTCCGTTGGATCTGCACACTCGCGATTTTTATGCCGAGAAATTGTATTTCCTTCTTTTTTCATAATAAACACATGATGCTCTTCTTATTCTCTAAGTTCTTCTCAGATCTCTCTGTGATGTTTAATTTCATGTGTTCACTTGACTAGTTCTGTGTTTGGTCCAGTTATATGATGATGTTTTAGTGTTGTGCTTTTGGGGGTAATGACAACTCAGACCAGTAAGGTGAATGCACAGAGTCACCACGCATACTCCGGGGAACGTTTCTGAGAATACTTCTGCTTTTAATGCAAGATACAGTCATTTATATAGTAAATGGTAGAGGGCTTAAGCCTATGGGTCAAGGCGGCCGCGGATTGGTTGAGGCATGCAGAGAGGCTGGAGGTTTTAGATTGATTGAAGAGGTGGTCCTGGTTTGGCCAAGGGTGAAGTCACAATAACTCGAGCTATGCAAAACACCAGATCAGCCAAGCCTGGCTTTTGCCTTCATTTTAGATGTGATTAACTTAAATCAATAGGCTGAGTAAAGCAGATTATTGTCCATAATATGTATGTGCATTATGTAACTAGTTGAAAATCATAAGAGTTTGAAGTTCCCTGAGGAAGAAGAAATTCTTTCTTCAACTGGCCCTGGTACTCAGGATGACAACATATACATCTGCTGGAATTTCCAGGGTGCTGGCATTTTGCAAATGTCAGATTTACCAGAACATTTTCATGAAACAGTTCCTTAAAATACCTTCCATTCTCTTGTATTCTGTTCTGTTCTTCTGTACTGTACTGTTTCGATCTCTCCTCTCTTCTCCTTTTCTCTTCTCTTCCTTTCTTAACCTTCTTCTTTCTTCTATTCTTCTTCCTTTCCTTTCTCTCCTTCCTTCTCTTCCTCTCTCCTGTTTCTGTGTCTCTTTCCGTGCTTCTCTGCTCTCTCTCTCTCTCTCTCTCTCTCTCTCTCTGCCTCTGTCTCTGCCTCTACCTCTATTTCTTTCTCTCTCCTATTCTGCTTCTAAAAATCCTTGATTAATACTTATATTCTTGTAACTGCTTTAAAGATAATGATACACAATATATTAATGGTTGTTATCATCATATTTGTGATGCAAAATTTTGTTGTAATTTTTCAGAAAACAAAAAAATAAAATATAGTTCTTTCATTAAAATCTTTGCTCTTTTCAAGCTAGAAATCAACCCAATGCAATTGCCTCATGACCATTCTGTTCCACTGAACTTCTTTTATTTTTTCCATAATACTACATTCATATTAATTTATAATGCATTTTTTAAAGTTATGCTAGAAAATTTTAGCCTTTTGATGACAGGGACCTTATTTTGTTCACTGCTGGAAACTTAGCTCTTAAAGGAGTGCTTGGCTTAGAGCAGAAACTCTGAATATTTGATGAGTAAATGAAGAATGAATTAAAAATTTGCTGAATAAAACTGGTGAAATTTGACTCCTAAATAAATTGAGCATCTGGCTTATTTGAAAACTTTGATGATGACTAATTCCCCTGAATAGCATGAGAAAGAGGGTAACTCAAAGGAAGACAAATAGAATAAAACAAAATATTAGCCATTATCTATCTTTATTACTACATGTGCAATCTTTAAATCAATACTAATATTTACTGCCTTTCTTGCCTCTGCCTGGAAAAGAAAAGCATTCCAGAGAAAAATCATCACTGAGAAATGAAAAGAAAGGAAAAGAAAAAAATGGAGAAAAGCATAAAAGAAGACAAATGAACTTGCTGAATGAATACTCATTCTTAACCAAGATTAGAAGCCACAAATGCTAAAGCTACCTATTTACAGTTTCTAACACTGCTTATCTATTTGCAAAGAAGAAAAATTAGCTCATTCTAGAAAATATAAAAGTGAATAAAGCACTAAATATTTATAGCTTGCAGAACAAAAGTGAGAAAATCTTATTTGCAGAATTTAAATATTTTATACATTGCATTTAGAAAGATATTCTGCACCACAGTCCTGACAAAAACAGATAAAATGAAAGGCATGCTCATTCCTTCCTTTGAGATATCAGCTCAGGCAATGCACCTCAAGCTAAGGTGGCTTTTAAAGTTCCACTCATTCATTTCTTTTGTTCACCAGATAGGTATTGCTTCCCATGTGACACATGTAGCTGTGTGTAAGAACTTATCACATATGACCCTTGACTTGTGGGCTTACAGTCTACTATAGGAGCAGATGTGAAGAACTAATCAGATACACACATAACTGTCAATCATGCTCAGATTAAAAAGGGAAATGTGGAATGGTATAAATCAATAGAGTGTCACAGAAAACTGTACTTGGACATATTTACAGTGAGACCTGAAACGTGAGTAAGGCTGAACTAAGCAACAGACGGTAGGATTTACTTTTTCAGAAAAAGAACAAAGTAGTAAAGCAGGAAGAGAGTGCTTGTTGCATTTGTAGGACTGAAACCAGTTCAGGTGTTCGGGGAAGAAGTTTGGGGGGAGAAAGGCAGGACATGAGTCCTTTGTGCCACCGTTACTTTGGGTAAGACTTAAGGATTCCTATTTGGCACTAAACTATCAACACTGAGATATGAAACTGAAAAAATACTATCAGAAAATTGTACTCCAGGGAAAGACCAAGACAATGTTATTTGCAAATATTTTATTGCTAGAATTAAGGGAGAGAAGCTTCATAACAGAATCACCGAGAAGCAATAGATCTCTGAAGGTCAGACACAGACTCTGAGATTAGAATTTAAGAACAAGCTTCATTTCCTGTTTTAAAAAATTGCCATTGCATTATTTTTCCTCTCATAATAAAAAAGGGGGAAAAACTTATGTTTATAGGGGGCAGGGGGTTGTAGGGTGAGTGGGAAAATGGAAAAAAAAATGAGAATTAAGTCCTGTCATATACTGGTACAAATTCTCAATGTTGAGTGTGATCAGGGTGTGTATATAAAATGTATAAAAAGGGTTTGAGTTAAAAAAAATTAAGAACAAGTAATATGAAAGCCAATTTTAGAAAGGTTAGTAAATAAGTAAATAAAGTGAGTTAGACAAAGGAGTAATGTTGTCATAAGGTGAAATGACTCCTAAAGATATTTCCTTTCTCCCTTGGAACTGGAAGAGGTGAATGTTACCTTGTGTAAGACAAAATAACACACACATACACACACACACCACCACCACCACCACCACCACCACCTGCCCGGAGGTGAAAACCAATTAACTAACCAAACAAAGAACTCTAACCTTAGAGATGCACTTGACGATTTCAGATGGAGAGATTCTTCTAAGTCATCAGATGGGCCCCAAAGGTTCTAAAATACAGAGCAAATAAGTGGTAACAAATACATGGAAGTGGGTGGGAACAAATAAGTGGAAGTTTATGACAGAAGAAAAGTGGAAGCCATTAAAGGCAAGGAATAGATTCTTCTGAAATACTACCAGAAGAGTTATGGCCCTGCCCACAGCTAGTTTTAACCCGGTAAAATCCATTTTGTACTTCTGAGGTCTAGAACTGTAAAAAAAATTGTTTGTTGCAATTTATAATAGTAGCGATAGAAAACTTATTTCAGCAGTAGCTATAAAAGGACACATTAAAATACAGATAAGCCCAGTGTTACTGACAACTGGTAGAGATCAAGGAACACTTTCTACAGTTGTACCAGCACAGCTGAAAGGAAGCTGGACAATTTACCAATCAACATTCATTCATGAATTATTGAGAGCTGATTGCAGGGGCATTAAAAGCCTGGTGCTCTGTCTTTTTTCCTGTGTTCTACCTGAACATGTTTTGGAAGTCAGAGGAAGCCTTCGAGCTTCTTTCTTTCTAAGTGTGCAATAAGAAGCTATTATAATGCATAACAATATTGATGAACATAGATGGTGTCGGCAACTGTTCATCCCTTAGAGCTT
This sequence comes from Petromus typicus, assembly GCA_004026965.1. NCBI lineage: Eukaryota > Metazoa > Chordata > Mammalia > Rodentia > Petromuridae > Petromus > Petromus typicus. Next base: position 14,473 of record PVIR01032760.1, read on the forward strand.
GGATCAACTCACATCTGTGTGAAACTGTTTTTTTGTTTTTCACTTATTTCTCAAGGAAGTCACAATTTCCTTTAAAAAAAAAAGGACTCCCTCTGCCTGGAGAGTTATTAATTTTGGCACAACATCAAGAGAGAAGACAAAGAGCATTAGAATTTGAGCTTCTAGTAGTTTTATTCTTCTGGGAGTACAAGTTTGGGTTACATTCCAACTCCATCTATATTTATTAATTCTCTACACTAGGGTATGTGGCAAGTTATTAAACTCTTGCATACCACATGCGATCTACTGGAAGTTAGTAGTGTTTCTTTAGGAAAATTCTATAGACACCCTTTTGAGATGGTCCAGTCCTGCTGTCACACTTGGAGTCACCATAGTGAGTTCCAGCTCCTGGTGATGTATGCCCAATTGATCTATTATCTCTAGTCTTCCTGGTTGCATTCACTTCATTTGGCGGTGTCTTTAGAAGTGATCACTGTGTGAGAGCTGGTGTCTCTGTTGTGCAATTGGTTAGCACATTCAGCTGATAACCAAAAGGTTGGTGGTTTGAGCCCACCCAGGGACATTTGGGGAGTTTTATATAACCACTATAGAAATGACTACTGTGCTCTCTCAGTATGAGACACACACACACACACACACACACACACACACACACACACACACACACAGGCACAATGTAGCATTATATTCTTTCTCTCAGCTTCTGTTACCTACACCTTTGTAAGAACAAAGAAACAAAACTAAAAAACAATTCCTTACAGAAAATTTTGTATCAGGATAAATAATAGAAAAGATATATTTTTGTCTAAAAAGAGCTTGAAAGAAAGTAAGAAGAGAGGAATGCAGATTTGGATTCATAGAAATAAGGTAATTCAATTTCTCTAAGCAGGAATTGAAGAAGAAAATTAAAGAGAAGAAAAAATCTCTCTTCAAGACTTTGGAGATTTCATTTAATTTTGGTAATTTAACCCCACAAATGAATGGTGACAGCTACACAGAGATGAAGTTATATATTCTTGACCTTCTGCATTTTCCTCTTTGGGTCCAGTCAGAATATTTCTTGTGAACAAACTAGATTTTTTTTTTCCTTCAAGGTACTGAAAAATTGAAAATAAAATGAGTACTAAATGAAACAGCTCATTTACATTTAAAAGATGAAAATAAATTGTTTAAATGTTAAAAGTAATCTCTATGTGTAGTAATCTAAATGTAAGAGATGAATGCAGTGATTTAAAATATAGATGACCAGACACTAATATTTTAAAGGCCAATTTCTTTTGAAAATTCCTAACAGGTGTCTATTGGCTCATATGTCATGCAAATACTCTACTTCTGTTTTTTTTTTTTTTTTTTTTTTTTGCAAGATTTGTTACCCAGAAATGCCTAATGTTTAGAGGAAAGAAAAGATCAAGTAATTGTCTGTTACTGTACTGGGTTTTGGCTTTGGTCTTCCTGAAGTTCTGAGTGACAGAACTTCACAAAAAACCTTCAAATGAAAGAAAAAGAGACCTTCCCCATGAGATAGATAGTGGCTGCATCCTTTTGACAAAGATAAATTGCATTTGTATTGTCAGAATCTTGTCTTGTCTTCCCTTCCCTCTTCTCCTTTTCAAAACCTAAAACATGGATGTAATTATGGCAAAGGCTGAGAGTATGGTTTTTCAATGGAATGACAAGTTACTGTATTTGATATTTTGTTTTGGCTGTTACCTAGGTGGAAGCTTTTTAGGTAAAATTAGACAGCGATTGGGAGATGATGTCATCAATGATATTTTACACTATTTTCTGTGCTATTTACCTACAAAGTGGATATGGCTTTCTTTGTCAAAGTAGAATATGTGTTGACAGATATTTACCAAGGCATGTTATGAGTTTATACTGTTCACAGCAGGCTGATGGGTAGAAGGATGAATCTAAAGTGAAGGCAACAGGAGTTGGGTCCGAATGCAGCATTTTCCTGGGTATTTTTTCCTTTAGGAGGTTGCTGCAAAGCTACACAAATCCATAGTAGCACATTGATGGGAGAGGCATCCTTCAGATGTGCTACCAGCCATACTGTGAGACAGTAAAATGTGATCGAACTGACTCACGCGGCCCTCACTGCTTTCCAGCATCTTTGTGTTTATGTATTTATAGGCGAATAACAATCAAGTAAATGAGTGACACTGATAAATCCTTACTCTGTTTTTTTGCACTGGCTTCCTTCCTGTCCTCTCTTTTTTTAGTTTGTGTCTGTGTATTACACCCTAAAGGAGCCACCACAGCTGTGTGTCGCTTCTTTATAGCAGCCCCTCCATTCTGCCAGGGGACTGGATCATTCTGGATAGTCAGTTCCTCACAGATGTCCGGAATTCATCCAAGACTCTCAGTCGTGGTGATAAATGAATTTTTTTTCAGTTGGTAGAAAGATAATTTTGGAAAGATAGCTTGATGAATCATTCAAGGTTCAGATATTATACCCTGATAACTTTTAAAAACACAAAATATAGATTGATAGACCATGTGTTTCTTCAGATTTCTATTCATGAAGGTCCCTACAAATTATCTAAAACAGCATAAGGTTTTTTTTTTTTTTTTTAATTAACTCAACATTCTTACCACTTGCCTGCTGGATTACGTGAGTTCTTTTTTTTTTAACTGAAATCTTCATTGGTACATTACATATATGCATCATGATTACACTCCATAATGGGGATTTGTACCAGTATAAGACACAACTTAATTTTCATTTTTTCCCTTAGCCCTACCCACCCTACCACCCCCTATATATATAAGATTTGTTTCCTTTCTTGTTTGTTATAATCTCATTATTTTTCCCCCTTCACCCTATTTTACTTTGAGAATTTTCTATTTCACAATATATAACATATGTGAGTTCTTGGAAGACTGTCTTACTTGTTAGGTTGACATGCACTCCTACAAAGTGAAAATAAATAAGACACAAGCTTGAATATTGAACGGCATCTCTTATATAAGAAACCCAATTTATAAATAAAGAACAAAATAAAGAATTGATAATAAGAAGTAAGGAAGAGGGGAGAGGTAGGGAGAGGGATGAAGGAAGGAATGAATGTGTGTTATGTACATGTACCAGCTCCACACAGGAATGTGGACACTGTGTACTGTAAATGTGTATTAATAAAAAAGTTAAAAAAGAGCTCTGGAAGAAGCAGACCAGAATACATTCACATTTATTAACGTTTTAAAAACTCTCTCCCACACATAGTTTACTTGCAGTTTTGCTTGGATAATAGGGGTCAAACATGACAAAAATGCCTGCAATTTTATCCACTCCCATTTCCAATGATGTTTAAATGACCTTAAAGGAATTTGTGAAGGTTTACATCTGCACAGAAAGATAGGAAAGGAGAGGAGTAACAGCAATACAATTTTCAAATACAAAATAGATGAACAAGTGATCATTAATTTAGCTGATCAAAATGAAAAAAAAAAAGTAGAAACCTAAGTCAGTTACGAAGAAACTTTTAGCTCTAACTATTGATCTTAGGAAAGGGAAGAAAGTAGAATGGGACATCTTGGTCTGTAAAAGCTGTTGAATGAAGGAAGTGATTTCTGGAGTACTGTGATTTCTGAGGTTCTGTGTGTCTGTGAGCTGGGAGAGTGGCACACTCCAAACCCTGCGCTCAGACTCGGCTCAACTCCACCTGCGTGATTCATCAGCCTGTACATCGGGAGGGGCTGAAAATAAACTCATATAATGAAGCCCCCTCTCAAAAGGGTTAGAAGTAGTTATTTCCCCTTAGGTGAAGCCTTAGGAACTGGCAACAGCAAGACCATCTGGAGGCAGAGACCGTACTGGAGGTAAGCAGGCTGAGAACAGGAGGGCTGTTGGGAAGTCTGCATAAAAGCGGAGGTAAGTCTGATAGGAGGTAAGTCAGTCACTAAGGTAAACC
>PVIR01032761.1:0-18400 GCA_004026965.1 Petromus typicus
CAGAGTTTCCTCTTGCCTTGTCCCTGGAAGCCACACACCCTGATCATGTCCAAGCACTCTCCATGGTCCACACAGAACACATTGCTCCATGTACCTTGACCTCTGCCTGCCCATCCCTCTTTTAAAAAGCAGCTCAAGGCTGAGGCAGAAGAATCACCAAGTTTAGGCCCAACACATACAACTTAGCAACTTAGACTCTGTTTCTAAATAAATTTTTTAAATGATAGGAAATGCAGCTCAATGTGAAGGCCCTGGGTTCAACCCCCAGTACTACCAAATAAAATCAGCTCAATTTTCCACCCTTCTATGGAACGCCCTCCTCTAAATTAGTCATTTCTTCCCTCTCTGCCATCTGTATGTCACTCGAGGGGAGCTGGGCATAGGTCAGGGTATTTGGCAAAAGAGCTGATGGAAAATGCTGCACCCACCCTTGTTAGCTATGCCTGGCTTTGAGAGTGTCATTTGGCCTCTGTGACTCTTAAGTTTATTTATATGGAGATCATAAATAAAAATAACTCTCCTTACCTCAGCAGGCTGGTAGCTCACTTATTAATTCAACCAGTGTTTATTTAATGTGCAGTCCCTACATTTGGCGTGGAGTAAATCCAAAGAACATATGAAACTGCTGTCTGAATTGTGTTGCGAACTTTAGTTGTTTTAGACAAGAAGCCCTTGCGGCTGGGAACCAGCCACTTTCCATGTGAATCTTCCGCATCTTTGAGTGAGATCTTACGCAGTAGGTGTTCAATCTGTGCTCAGTGTTGGAGTGGCCCAGAGGTGGAGACTCTCAGAGAACAGTGCGAGAACCTTCCTGCTTCTGTGTTTCCGGGGCCTCAGTAAAGAGTTGTTTCCTGCTCCCAGGTCCTCCTGCTGCTCAAAAGGAGAAGTCAGGGGGGAGACAACAATACAGAAAGTAAGAACAGTATCTCCCTGGACTAATTGTTGGGACCAAGTCTCACCGAGACAATCTGTCAGGACACAACATGATCTTAAAGTCTAACCACGAGCTTTATTACTCAGCTGTTGGGACTGGCAATGGGAGAATGTTCTTATTTCTCAACTAAGTGAACCCTTAGAGGTTGTCCGGGAAGTGGGAAAATGCGATTTTGTACCCTTCCTTTTTGCTTGAGCTTTTTTGATTTATACTCTGAGATCCATGACATGTGTCCAATGTAACAGAATGAGGGAGGCTAAAGGGTCAGCCTAGCATGATGGTCCTAATCGTGGCTCTGGAAAATGTGTTTATGTCATGATTTCACAGTCCTCCTTGAGAATAACAGTGATCAAATTATCCTTAGCAATGACTTTCAACCCAAGCACCAGTCCTGAGGTTCCAAAGGAAATCAGACTTCCCAGTGGCGATGCCACCTCCACCTGACATTCAACACATCTCAAACTCATTCTTCTTCCCCACACTCCACACCTGGATTTTCCTTCCCAATTTACTGCTTGGTCCCATCATTGCTTCAGTCATCCAGGTGTGACAGTCCAGAGTTGTCAATGGGGTTTAGGCTCCATTACCTTCTATTTCTATTCTTCCTTTCTGTTCCCAGTTTTCAGGCTAGACCGAGATAAGCACCACAGCTTTACTGTTCCTCTATGTTTGGTGTTGTTCTCTCCACACCATGCAATGTAAGAGATTTTGTTCTAAAACTACAGAGATGGATGTTGATGGAGAACTATTTCCCTGGTGTTTCAGAATCCTACCATTTAATAAGTTTACCCTTTAGGGCCGGGGATTTAGCTCAGTGGTTCCGGCGCCTGTCTTGCAAGTGCAAGAACCCGGGTTCAATCCCCCATAACCACATACAATACTGGGTGTGGAGACTCACGCCCAGCAGCAACCAGTACCACATACCACAGTGCTGGGCGTGGTGTCTCATGCCTGTCATCCCAGCACTCGGGAGGCAGAGGCAGGATGATTGCTGTGATGTGAGTTTGAGGCTGAGCTCAGGGCCAGCCTGAAATACAAAGCAAGACCCTGTCTAAAAAAAATTTTTTTTAAATAAGTTTACCCTTTAATATGTTCTCAAAATACATGAAATAATACTTTAAATGCATTTCACAAGTAAGATTTTATATTGCTATTTTTAGCTTAATATTGAATCTGGGCTGGTGGAAAAATGATAGAGATGTTGGAGCATGCTCTGAGGTAGATTCCAGGAAACCGAGAAGGGGATGGAGCTCAAGGATCATGTCTTTCTTCATCCTAGACCGAGTAAACAGAGAGGTCCAAGTCCAGCTCCTGACTCAAGATCATCAGGGACAGAGCATCGTCCTTATAGCAGCCTCAGAGTGGAGACAGACAGGAGAGCTCTCTTTTTCCTTATCCGGATGGAACTCTGAATCACAAGTAGGAGTGTTCTGGTTCAGCACATGTCCAGGGACAACTGCACACTTCAGTCAGCTCTCATTATGTACTGTGTAATGTGCCACAGGCACTACGTGTAGAAACTCATTAGTCCCTCACATGAGCTAAATGTGGTAGATATTGTTACCATCTGTATTTTACAAATAAAGAAACCAAGGGTTACAGAAGTTGACTCATTTCCCAGAAATCATGTAGCTAGTTCCTGCAGTCCATGTTCATGGGCTATGGATCTCATTTTTAACCATCACGCTGTATACTTTCTTGGGCAAGCCTAAAACCTAACAGAGTCAGTGCTGCCTAATAGTAGAGTCTATCACTATGTTCATGTAACATTAACACTTTACATTACAATATGGCTGATTGATATTATGGTCCAATCACCAATTGTCATGGGTTTGGTGACTTCCTCAGTGGCCTCAGCTTCCACATCTGAGGAATGGGATGGGATATTTCCCAAAGGACCAGAAACAGTGGCTGTGAGTTTCACTCAGTGCCTCCAAGCTCTGAGATCAATAGTATAATTGCTATGAAACACATAGTCCCTGGTGATGCCACGTAAATAATTGTAATAACTGTGGCCAGTGATGGAGAGGATGGTTTTCCAATATCTTATGCTAAAGTTCATTTCTCTACAATTAACTCTGCACAGCTCTGGCAGAATGGGCATCCGATATGGGCATGCAGGGTGATTATTTTTCTACTCGGAGACATTTCAGCTGTGACACCCTCCTACTCTGCTAGGCTGTCCCCCACCAAGGTCAGAGGCCACCTTCTGACTTGAGAAGAGTGTCTTTAGGCCTCTTGACTGAGGGTGGGGGCAGAGGAAGAGTGGTCAAAAGAAGCTTTGTGATATCGCAGCCGCCCTGCCCCTGTCCCCGGAGCCCCCCAGCTTTCCGCATCTGTACATTCCAGCTCTGGCGGGTGATGTCATCCTCAGACAGGGATGCCCTTCTCATCTCCAGAATTCTAAGTCTGAAGAAGAGGCCCTTCCCTCTAGCATCTTTGGGAGCAGATTTTCTGACTAGGCCATTCATATGCCTTACCCAGACCTCAAGAATTCCGAGGTGTTTGTTTATGAGAATCCCAAGTGCTTCTTTCCCAGGTTGGTGGCTGTTTCTGAAAGCCAACTCCAGGCAGTGGCTGTCCTGGGCCTGAGGTGCAGGGACAGGAGAAGAACAGCAAGTGCCAGCCTACACTCGGGCCTGTGAGAAGGCACAGAATGAGGTCCATTCCTCCAAGAAGCTGTAATAACTTGTTGCTCGGCAGCAATGGGCATCATCACTGTGGCACACAACGATGCTTACTTTCACATGCATCGATGCTAGCTGCAGGTGTGGCTCTACAAAAGATCAGCTGCAGCCAGGGACTCCACTTACACACTTGAGGAAGGGATCAGATGGGGCCTCTGTGCTGAGGAACACAGGGGTAGGCAGGAGGGAAAGCTGAGCAGGTAACTGGGATCACGAAGAACACTGAGCTCCTGGAGGACGTGGGGGCTGTTGGAATGCAGGTGAAGCATGCAATCCACAGGAAATGAGAGTGAGGCAGGATCTGCCCCCCTCAGGGATGGGTCTTCAGTGACTGGCATGGATTCCAGGCATTCTTCTGACCTCCCTTGGACACACACACCGATTCCCCAGATGGTCCAGGAGCCAGGCTACTTTGAAATCCTGCTATAGACTGGAAGTAAGCAACTTTGACACCTGCTTGTTCAGGCTTTTCGGGTCTATGGCATTTCAGGACAATCCTGTCATCTGCCCCAGCTGAAAGACACCGCTCTGACTGCTGTACTTCCCGGCTTAGGGGTCCTTGGACCTTAGGAAAAGTGTTGAAGGAAGGAGGCTCCAGATCCTTCTTGGGAAGTTGTGTTCTCTTCCCTCTGTACTGAACAGAGGCTGCTCCTTGCTGTGCACAAGCACACACATCTGTCCCCAGATGGAAATCTTGGCTCTATCCAGGGCTGATGCGATAGCAGTTTGATGAGGCTGCAGGGAAGGGACCTGAGCAGAGCTCTTCAGAAAGAGCAGATGTCGAGGCAGCACTCACTTATGTGATGCTCCCTGGGACACTTTGTGAAGAAAAATGTCAGATGATGCCTAGGACTGAGCAGTGATTGGTCCCCTAGCACCTCCCACAGATAGTCGGAACAGTGTCTGTGGAAGGGAGCCATCTAGGGCTGGCCGCTGCCACTGCCTGGGTGTGAGAAGGGTGACTGTTGGCCCTGAAGGCAGAACTTCAAGGAGAACTAAGCTCAGGAGAACCGGGTCCTTTTGTGTTTCCACATTGTGGGCTGAGCTCACATGTTACCTGTTACTTCAGGAAGCATCTATTAAGCAATTGGTGTTCAAAGAGCTGTTGGGGGCCTTGCAGAGGAGTGGGGATGCCTTTGCATGTTACCATTGTCATCCTATTATCCCACTTTTGCCTTCATTGTAACCAACCAAGCACCTGACATGTAACTAACCCTCAGAAACATAGTTATTGCTCGTATCCTCCAGACTCGACTCAGAGCGTTTCCTTCCTGATGGTAGTTCTAAGCTGGGGATCCAGGGCACCATATCTCAGAAAAACAAACAAACCTGGCCAAGGTGGCAAATGTCAGTATCAGACAGAGCAGAAAGTGGGGCTTGGCAGGCTCCTCGGTCTGTTCTTAAGACTCTGATTAGCTCTGCCCTCTAGATGTGGAGCTTCTGGTGCCATAAACAAAACATTCTCCAAGCAAGGAAGGAGTGAGAGGCTTCAGCTTCAAGGGACTACACGCTTAGCTGGGTGGATGCCTCACGGAAGGGTGACAGTGTGGGCTATTTATGGAGAAAGACCTCCTAGGAATCCCACGAGTCAGCGCGCCAGAGTCGGAGACTCACGAAAACGCAGCCGAGAGACAGCGGCCATAACCCCTGGCGGGGTTGGGGGCTGGGGTTGAGAGGAGAGGCTCAGAACCAAGTTCTGACAGGAGACACTGGGTTGAGAAGGAGCCAGGGAAGATGGTGCCAGGGGATGAAACCTAGAAAGGTACTCTTTCCTCTTCCCGTCAACGCTTCTCTGCTGAGTCTGTACACTGTGCCCAGCTCCATGCTAGAATCTTACCTCCCCTGAGCTAGGATGGGCCACTTCCGGTTCCCAGAAAGACTGAGGCAGCTTAGATAAGAGTCTGCACAGTCCCAGATTTCTGACTGTTTTGGTTTTCTCAAGGCCTCCCACTTTTCCGGGTGCATTGCTGGATGAAGATGCTGTGGGACGCCCTGCGTACGTGAGGTGCTGACCACGAGCTGTCCTTGACTTCGCGCACACCTCGGCCCAAATCGGTGAAGTTGCTATTCCCGCTGTAACTAGTGTGTCCTGGCAGCTATTGTGTGGGGTGCAGAGAGAAGGATGTCTCTGAGGAGGGAGGATGGGAGCAGGGTGGTTTTGGAATGCTGCAGAAGGAGACTTGTGGATGAGGAATGAGATCCCGATTCTCCATCCAAGGCTCCATGCTGACCCCACCTGGGGCCGCTGAGCTCTTGGGAGACAGGCCCTGCTTTCCTCAGAGCCTGGCAGCCTGTAGTTCCTGACCTGCCCTCCAGACCTTCTGTCTTTGCAGTACTGGGGACTGAACTCAGGAATTTCATACCAAGCTACATTCCCAGTCCTTTTCAAACATATTTTATTTTGAGACAGGGCCTCCCTAAGCCACTAGATTGCCCAGCATTGCCACTCAGATGGCTGGCACTAAACTCTGGCTCCTCCTCTCTGTCCAGTCCATAGATGACCTGGTGCCCTTGCCAGGTATTTTAGTGTTGAATACCAGTCTGTAGTCTCTCTCTCAATCTCTCATTTTCTCTCTCCCTCTCTGTGTCTCTCTCTCTCTGTGTCTCTCTCTCTGTGTCTCTCTCTCTGTCTCTCTCTCTCTCTCTCTGTCTCTCTCTCTCTCTCTGTGTCTCTCATTCTCTATGTTTCTGTTTCTTTCCTCTACACATGATAGAAATTGAGCCCAAGGTTTTGGTAATGAGCTACAAACCCAGCTCTTTTTAAAGATTTTTAAATTTTGATACAAAGTCTCACTAAGCTAGTAGATTGCCCAATCTGAGCTCAAACTTTTCATTCTGGGCTCAATGACTTAAGATCATTTCATTCATTAGCCCATAGACTAGTGAGCCCCAGTGCAGGGGCACAGAAAATGCCACCATGTCTAGCTAACTTCTTTCTATAGCTCCCAGCAGGGATGGACAGGGATCTTGGAGAACCTATTCATTTGAGTAGTAGTAACTACAGAGTAGTAATTGCTAACATTTATTGAAACCCAACTCTCAACCCCTCCCTCTGCTTAGAATTTCACATGCTTGGGATAGTATCATATTCACACAATAATAATGAAGTTCTGCTAGCATTATTCCTATTCATATGAACAAAGTGATGCTTAGAAACATTTAAATAGATCACCTCAGGTCACACAGTCCAAATGTCAGAGTCAGGATTCCCATTGTTTGCCTGTGGGCTCAGCCGCTCAAGGTCTGCCCATGCACCTATCTCAGGACTCTGGTCTTTTGTAATGTGGATGAACACAGCCCATCTGCCAGGCACCAGAAGGAGCTGAGGCGTGTAAAGCACATGGCATGATACCTGGCGCATGGCAGGTGGTGAATTAACTGTCTATTCATTTGTACTTGTTTTCCTGGAAGCAGGAGCTGTCTGTCCCAGGCTTTTCCTGCTGGAACGTGAGAAATGCCCAACCAAGGTTTTGAGGCCTAAGTTACTCAGATTCGTGGTGGCTGAGGGGGCAAGGTGACTGGGATACCCAAATTTCACACCTGTAACTCCAGTGCCCAACCAGTCTCCCAATGTGTCTGTGCAAACTGAGAAAGGATTTTGAAACATTTTGCATCTCAAATATGTGGCTCAAAAATGTTTTCTGGCCCTTGCTTCGCGTTGACTTCCATTGTTATTTCCTCAGCATCTCTGTCTTTTGGAGTGGCACCTTGACCTCAGCGTCATTCCCCAAGAAGCCAGGGGGGTTGGGAGGCCTTGACCCTGATCTCATTGATTTCAACAATGCATGGTAAGGAGCCCTCAAGGCTGCCTAGAAGTCATCATTCAGCTTTGCGAATGTATGTAACCGGAGACCCAAAGGGACTGATTGTCCCAGCAGTGTTTGGTAACACAGCCCGAGATTTGTGCACACGAAGTGCTTGTCTAATTAACTGCTGTTTACAGTCTTGATGTTCCCTTTGCATTCTCTTTCTCCTGGCTGAAATCAAGAAATAAAAACAAAGCGCCTTCACTGTGCTATTGTAGGGAAGCTCAAAAGCAGGAATGCTGAAGCAAGTCTAGTCTCTTCTTCCAACCTGGAGACTGAAGACAGGGAAATAGCCACAGCACAGCAGAGTCCACACTGATAGTGAAACAGGTTTGGTGCCATCGCTGTAAAATACAGAAGCCCTGCATCATGAGGATGAATAAAGATGCTAATGAGTACGCTGGGTGTTCTCATTCATTCATTTAATATCTGAGCACCTTCTCTGTTCTGCAGTTCAAGGGTTTGAGTTCATCCCTTGAGAAGGATTTCTTCTCTGTGGAGTGTGCATTCTGGCAAGGGAGACACACAATAACCGTAACAAATGTGCACCTCATAGAGCTTGTTGGAAGATGATAGGTGCTATGGGAGAAGAAAACGAAGAGGGAGACTGGAAGTGCCAGGAGACAGGAGGAGGTGATTTTAAAACCAAAGGCCCTGGAGAAATTCAAAGTGACAATGGGGAAGGGTTTTTCTCCCATGTCTTTAGTTTGTGGTTACAGCAACATTGGCAAAAGTGAGTACATGGGGCATGAGGGAGCCCTTGGCAGTGGTGCCCTGTGGCTCCTCAGAGTTTGATGTGAGCATGAGGTCATTTCATCCACTACCTTACAAACGAGGCAACTCTACCACGGGTAGAGAGTGAAAGAGCCCCTTTTCCTCAGCCAACCAGAGGCTAAGATACTCAGCCCTAATCTCATATTTCCTTGTCTTCCTGCTAGCCTGTGAACCTCTTCCCAGTTCCCCTACTTACAGGTTGAGCTTGAGATTCCTGTCCCTCAACAGTTTGTCATAAGGTTCATCTTCAGAGACAGTGGGAGAGAAGGTGTGTTTATGTGTGTGTTCCTCAGTGTGTCTATATGTCTAATGATCCCAACCATTGTAACTCAGAACCTAAGTTTGCTTCTCAGGTCACTCATTCAATGAATGAACACCTATTGTGTGCCTCACTCGAGCACCCTGTGATGAGCTACCTCTTCCGGTCACCTATTTCTTTTTTTTTTAAAAAAAAAAATTGATTTTATTGGCACATTTTATATTCACATTATGATCACTTGACATTGAGAATTTGTACCAGTATATGGCATGACTTAATTCTCATTTTTTCCCATTCCCCTCTCCTATTTCTTCATGTTCATGATCAGATGCTGGGAGAAAGAGACCTGGGCTACATTACATGGCTCCCTTGGGGGCCAACTGAGCCAACCACACACCTAAGATGCAGGTAGCCCAATAGGGGCTCCTCTTGTTCATTCCAGGGTACAAATTCCAGGGCTCATTTTTTATCATTACTTCTGTCTCAGTGGAAACTAGCTCAAAGATAGTATAGCTGAGCCTGCTGAAGTCACATACTCAAGGCTTCTGTGTGGTTTCAAAGCTCAAGGCTGGGATCCCTCACTTCCTCCTCACAAACTCCCCCCGACCCTCACAGTGTCCACTTTGCAAACTGGTTTGCATTTCACACCACTGCAGCCCACTCACGTCCTGAGTACTTGCTGTGCCTCTCAATAAGCCCCAGAGCCCGGCCTGTGATACAGGCCTGGCCATCTTCCTGTCATCTCCACAGACGGGCTTGTCTCACACCTCTGCACGGAGTGTCTACTCGGAGACTTCAGAGTGGCCCTGGGACATGCTTCCAGGTTCAGTTTGCTCCCCCAGGACCCCCACATCTACTTTCCCTCCTTCCATAGAAGTCCCCACTATTGTCTTTGTTACCTAGGCCCAGCCTAGAAAACTTAAAAGTATAGACCTGGATGGGGAAGTTTGGGGAGATGTGCAGGGAGAAAGGAAGAGGGAGCACAGGGGTGGCTGCGTCTTTAGAGATGAATAGCACTGTTTGCTCATTAGGGAGATTATTCCGAGCAAGGCAGCAGCCAGAACACTCTAATGCAAGCATCTGCCTGCTACTGGGAGACGATATTTATTGTTCAACCCTTCAATGGATGTAAATAAACAGCCCGTCCCAGATAATGTTCCAATAAACAAACAAGCAGCTGCCAGGAGCTCCCTGGATGGCTGACCTTTGCGGAGGCCACCCTGCTGATGTTTTAATAGCAGTCTGCCTGGCAGCACAGAGACTCACCGTGCCAGGGATGGAGATAGGTGCCACGCCAAGCAGTGAATGGGCAAGGAGCCAGAGGGTCTGGAGGGAGGGGGCTGGTTGCATAGGAAGATCTTGGACTGCAGACTGTTGGGGAAGGTGAGTGGGCAAGCCTGCATATCCAGAGCAGTGTGTACTCATGTCTCTTCTGAGCCATGCATAGGAAGTGGTACAGTGCATATTCCAGTGGAGGTAGCTGCACGGAAGAGGTATGGATGGCACTCAGTTATTAGGCCCTATTTTGGCTTCCTATTGATTAATTTTGAAATCCATTTATGTGATTGGAAGTCAACTACTCCCTTTAGACCCTGGGTCCTCACTGCCAACTAGTCCCCACCTTCTCTGCAGCAGTGGTACCTGGCACAGCTGGAAGTCTCCAAGAACCTGCTCGCACAGCAGCTGTTCTGAATGGCTGGGCCATCCTGTGAGCAGCTGTTACATATTTTGACTGTCACCCAAAGTACTGGGAGTTCTGCTGTGCAGGAGGTATGGCCAGCTGTGTAAAGAGAACGTGTGGAGGTGCCAGTGAGCTGCTGAGTGCTAGACTGGGTCAGAACCAGGCCTGTGCAGCTGAGCATGCTGTCATGTTTGGCTGGTGCTTACAATACCAAAAACCAAAAACAAGAACAAGAGGACACATTATGTTCTTCCATCGGTGGAGGGCTCCAGGAGACTCTGATGTATGGTTACGGGGTTGGGCCAAGCAAGATCCCCTGAGGACAGGCACTCAGCCAGATGCTTAGCCAGTTACTTAGTGAACATACAATCAGAATGGGGAAGAGAAGATTCTAGAATGGTGCTGCTCAGTACGGTGGTCCCTGGCCACATGGTGAGCCCCTAAAATGTGCCTGTGAAATATGCCTCAGGTTTGCATGACTTCAGATGAGATAGAGAATGTAAAATATTTCATTAGCAATGTTTGTACTTGTATACACTTTAACATGATCACAGTTGGGCCACCTAAGTTTAGTTAAAATGCATTTTCAGAAATAATTTTGCCAGTCTTTTTTAGTGTGCCTACTTTTCCCATGCATTCAAATTTTAAATGACAGGTGTGGCTTGCGTTTGTGGCTTCTCACATATTTCTGCTATCCAGTAGTGGTCTAGAACATTCCATGAGGTTGAAGGGAGACTTAGAGGATCACTGCTCTTCACTTGTCATTTTTTTGTATTATATTTACTATTTTATAACCATTAATTTTGCTACTTTGGAACAGTCTTTTACTGATTCAAGAGTCCTTGTCTCCTCAGGTGGCTGAGGAGTAAAACTGCTGTTACACACTATGTGTATTTTCTGTTCAAACTCTCACCATCAATCCCAGCAGATTGGTAACCCTGTCTTTTGCCACACACATGCTGGTTGCCCCCTGGCCTCATATGGGATGAGGCTGATCATCACTGGTTATTCACCAGTTAGTTGGCCAGACCTCTCAAGAAGAAGAAATAAAAGACTTTGGCTTTAATGGTGTGAAATATGAGCCCTCAATAGCCAGGCCACCCTGCAAGGCAGGGCTGGAACTCCCCAGTCTTCCTCTCTAGAAACTAGTTCTGAACCTAAAAATACAAAATGTTCAACAAATGTGTGGCAGGTGACAAGTGAGTATAACGTACATCACTCCTTCTGGGATGTTGGGGTGAGATTTCCTCCTTGGTGTCAACTTCAGAAATTTACAACACCTTCCAAACAGTCCAATTTACATTCATGACCCACAATTGGTTTCTTTATGGTTTATACCTTTAAAAGATAGCATCCATTTTATTTTTATCTTTTCTCACTGTTTGGGTGATCCACAAATGTCATAGGGAGCATGTAAACTAACGAAGCTCATTCGTGTAAGTTGCTGCTCCTCATTCCTCAAGGTGACCTCTACTCATTGACCTAGCCACTAGCAATGGTTTCCTTCCATCTCAACTTCTCTTTATGGACTGGGCTGTTGCAGTTGTAAGTATCTTATTGTGTCTCTGTTTAATGGGGTTGGAGAGAATGCGACAGTCCATGTTCAAATGAACTTGGATAGGATGATGGCTCTGTTGGTCATTTGCTTCTGAAATCCCATTGGAATGCTGGTTAGCATTACATTGGCTTCCCTGAAATACTGGAAGTAAAAAAAAGGGGTGATACTGGAGTTTTTTCCTTGATCTTGCCTTTTGTACTGACCACACTTAGCACCTCAGAGCCTGTTCTCAGAGTAGTAAAACTTAATTAGCTTTTGCTTACTCACCAGCTAGTTAGTACCAGCCAGAACTTGAGGACTATAAGGAATACAACAGGTGTGACCTCTGCTTCAAGAGACTTGCAGTCCTAGAGTTCTGCTCCTATGACAACTCCTTCCTCATTGTCAGCCCCACAGAAGGAGAAGATCTTTCTGTGGCTGATCTCCATTGTCAACCTTCTTACTATCTCAAGAATTTAGAATCACCTGCATATGTTCTGGCTATTTCCTCTGCATTAATTATGAAGAGCACTAATAACACTAGTTGTGACCCTCATCCTCAGAGAATTCTCAGTTCTTCTTCATACAGAAACATGTTTCTTCCTGTCTCCATGTCAGTTTTCTCACCTTGGCCAAGCTGCCTGTCCCACGGAGACTCATTATTTTAAATACCTTTTCATGTGAAACCTTTCAAAGACATTTGGAAATCTAAATAACTAACAGGCAAGCGATGAGCCAGCAATCAGGAGAGCTGGGTTCTAGTCTGGACTGACAAGACTCAGCACAAACCACATCTCAGTGGTTTCATCAATACAATGAGAAGGATTATGCTGGCAATAAACTTTATAAAAATTTTTCAGCCATCAGATGAGACAGTGTTATTTAAGAATGCTTTACACCGTAAAAAACAAAAACCTAAGGGCTTATTATTTTGAAAACTTGCAGCAGTATCTTCATTTATATGCACATTCCTCTCCCCAAAGAGTGGTGATGGATAAAGACATGGTTCCTTCACCACACCCAGGCCGATGTTTGTTTAACAGGAACTGCTTGAACTTCATGAAGGATGCAGGTTTATATAACCAAGAGTGCTTGGCTTTTGGATAGCATTTGGCTTAGTGTGTAAATCATGGAAGATGGACACTGGGATCAGTCAGATCTAGGTGTGGACCTAGGTTGTGCCATTCATTAGAAGTTGGACCTTGGGGCTGAGGATTTAGCTCAGTGGTTCCAGTGCCTGCCTTACAAGTGCAAGGGCCTGGGTTCAGTCCCCTGTAACCACATACAACAGTGCTGGGTATGGAGACTCATGCCCACCAGCAATCAGAACCACATACCACAGTGCCAGGAGTGGTGGCTCACGCCTGTAGTCCTAGCACTTGGGAGGCAGAGGCAGGAGGACTGCTGTGAGTTCAAGGCTGAGCTCAGGGCCAGCCAAAACTACAAAAGTGAGACCCTGTCTCAAAAAAAGAAAAAAAAAGTTGGACCTTGAACAAGTTATTACTCTGTTATACCTCTGGAAGACACTATTAATGGTCACTTTATGGGGTTATGAGATATGGTCATCAGTCAATAAAGAATTCTTGTTATTTGTCTATGTAAAGGCCTAAGAGCCAGTTTGTCCTACCTAAATTTCAAGATTGTCCACCAAACATTCAGCAGATTTCCCCATAAACTTCTCTTAGCTCCATCTTATGTCAGAATCTTTCAGGAGATGGATACATGAGTGATTTCCCTTCTGTTTTAGGGAAAGCTGTGTACTGGGGTGGCGTGAGGAGAAATGTCTTTCCAAGTGTACTTCCATTCTAGCAGAAGGTAAAAGGTTGGGGGATTTAGAAGTCCAGGCCTGAAAAAATGCTTACATTGGTCTCATCTATTTCCCTGACCCAGCCCTCTGTCCCTGCCCCAAGTCAACTTTGATGTTCACTACATCCAATTCATTCACCTCATTCTAAGAAGCAGAGAATTTGGAGTTAAATGATAAAGAAGACCACTGGGGCACTGAATCTAATTTCCTTTAGGGATCAAACCCAGGGCACTGGATGGAACTTAGTTCTGCCAGCATTCCTCATGGAGGTCTTCTCCGGCTAGTGACCTGAGCTGGCTGGAAACCAGCCAGGGCTCAATATCACCCTCTGCTCCCACTCCAGGGCACCTCCCAGCTGCAGACGAAGCCTGCCTGGGCCTGGAGCCAAGGCCATTGCTGCATGGTCAGACTTGGATGGTAATCTCAATTGGTTTTGCATGAGCTCCCATTTCATTCAGATTAAGAAAAGGCCTGGCCAGGATGGACATCTGGTGGCTTGGGGGTGGGCATAGGAGGAGGACCGTGGGAATCAAGGCACTTTAATTTGCAGAGTTGTACATCTCTCTCTCTCTCTCTCTCTCTCTTTCATTCTTTTACCTGTTTTTATTGTTATTTTCATGAAATTAGTAAGAAAATAGCAAGGAGGACTCTTGATTGGTTTCTTTGTTCATTTTAAGAATAAATATTTGTCAAGTACACATTTTTGAGCATAAACGTCTGGGATGAGTAGAGAAGTCTGTGGAATTATTTTTAAGTCTCAGCCACCAGCCTTTCAGTTTCAAGAAGTAAAACCCCTAACCTTGGAACCCCCGAACCTTTCAGGAACAAGGCCTCCTACATGAATAAGATCTTTGGAATCAAACATGAATTCTAGTTCTGTCTCCAAAGTTTTTAGCTTGGGCCAGCTGTTTAATGTGGCTAGGTCTCATTTTCTCATCTGTTATCAGTGTGTCAGTTATGACTTTCGATGTGACAGTTAGATTTACACCGCTTTAACAGTAAGGTAAGGAAGTGTCTCGAGTAACTGGAATGCCCCGATCATGGCAGGGTCTGGGATGATTTGGATTCAAGGGCTTAATGAAGATGCCAAGGGCCAAGGATCAATCAGTACCTGTCTCTGGGCTCAATCTCCCCTGCTGCCAGCTCCCCTTTGTTTCACAAGAAGGCTGGAAACAGATATTGAAACCAAGGGCATGCTTTTCTGACCCTAGTGGCAGTGAGAAGAGATCCTTTCTTTCCCTATCACGTGTCCTTGTTTTGCTCTGAGCTAACTTATTGATCAACCTGAGCCAATTTCTTCTTAATCACTGGATCAGAGGAATGAGGTTCAACTGGTTTGTGTATGATCATCAAAGACAATGCTAGGAAGCAGAGTGTGTTCAGTCCTACACAGAAGGTGAGTGAAGGTTAAATGAATCCTGGAGAGATCACAAAAGCTAGACACATGAATCCTGAGGCCCCGAAATGAAGAGGATCATGTCAATAAGAATCATGTTCAGAGCTATCAACCTACATCTGATATCTAGGTAGCTTTAAGAGGAGGAAAAACCAACCAACAAAAAGAAAAAAAAAAGACAACCAAAGCCTGCAATAAGCCTAAAATCCAGCACATAAACTACCAAAAACCCTGGTATCAGAGTTTGATGAACTTAACAAAACACCAATCGTCAGACTTTTGTGTGACCCAGTGTGATCAGTTGTCATCAGCATGACGTCCTTTCTGTAATTTAGTTCTTCTGAGTAATACTTTATTCTCTTTGTTCCCTTGAGAGGTTAAAATTACATGTTAAAAATGAGAGTAGGTAATAGGAATTTTTGGAATATAATGTTTTCTAGTTTTGATATTCAAATTTCTAAAACTATACCAGGGTTACTTTGCAGTCTTATACAAGTGACATCTAATTGAGTTCAATAATCTTCTAGCTTTCACCCTATTCATATTGTCAGTAATATCTGTTCCCAATTTATGTGGGTGGTGTTATAAGTTCTGAGGAGTAGATGTGTTGGGTCTGTGCACTGAAGTTCACAATGATTCTAGAGACCTGGACCAACAGTCCAGGTCCAGATAAGCACTGTGACAGGTCAGGAAGCCCCCATCTTTTCCAGGTCTGTTCTGGGTTGTGTGGACAAAAGCATCTTCCAGTTGCTTCCACTCTGTCCATACAGTTCTAGGAAGGACTTATGAATGGCCCAAGGATGATCTGCTCTCCCTAATGTTCTTGGAAAATTGAGGATGACTCATTCCAGAGGCATATTTTTCTGTAATGCCCATATCCACTTCTCTGTAGATATGAACAGAACTTTTAAGAGGCTTCAGGGCCTGATATTTATGCTAAAACCAAAAGTATAAGCCAGTGGTTTCTCTGGCTAGAAAGAGACCACTTGATATGAAACTTCTGGGGCTGACTCTTTGCCTGATACTCCCCAAGTACACCAGTGATATCTGAGTTGCAGTTTCAAAGAATTATAGCACACCCTTATAGCAAAACTGTCTTATATTCACCAATGTAGCAACTTCAAATGCAGATGAAGCTGATCTGCTGGGCTCCCAGTTCTCTGCTGTTCACTCAAATCCCCAGAACCCTTCCCTTGTACTAGCCCATAATTTTCTCTCCAAAACAGCAAGAATGTGGAGATCTGAACCTGAGGCATAAAGAACCGGAGAAAACATGAGCATGTTCTGGCTGGTGCCCAGCCTGGCCTTTCTCCTCCCCTTCTCTGCACCATTCTAATCAGGAGGACATGGCAAGATTATGTCCCTCCCACCCCTTTGTCTTGGCCTCCAAGCTCAGTGGATACAAAGCTCACTGCTTCTCCCTTGACTGTTGGGAACATCTCCGGGCTGAGGTTGGGCTATGTCTGTAGGCAGTGCTGAATTTGAACTCATGCTGACTTTCCCTTCTTCTTCTCTGCAGATCCGGGTGGATGGGCCCAGGGGCAATGCCCTCCAATATGAGACTGTGCAGGTAGTAGATCCTGGCCCAGTCCTTCGGGATATGGCTTTCTCCAAGGACCATGAGCAGCTCTACATCATGTCAGAAAGGCAGGTAAGGCTCTTTGGGCTCTGCTAGACATTTGTCTTGTGACTAAATACTAGCCTGTGGCTCCATAGAAACTACAGGAGGCCAGCTGCAGAGAGGTGATTTGATTTATTTGGCTCAGTGTGTATCCTTTCAGTTACGCTGCCTGGGGACTGGAGCAGAGTGTGCTGTAACAAGGTCTGAGACATTTGAAATAGCAAAATATCCACAAGTCTAGATCAAATTCACTTGCTTCAAAAGGATGATGTGTATGTGTTCAGGGCCAATGTTTACTCCCTTTTATGGAAACATAGACATGTGCCCAAGTTGGTTCAGAGAAGGAAATCTCCCACCAAAGTCATCTTCCGGGATCCTGGAGATCTGCAATGGGCACAGATTTATAACCAAAAGAGCCCAGTTAGTGAAGTGTCCTGGAAAGACCAAGATGAAGATTTAGGAGACAGAGCCTGTGGTGAGATGAGATGTTGCAAGCTGTGATCTGAGCCTTCATGTGCATCTGCAGCTCTTTGTGGACCCTCGAGTGGACCCTATGAGGCCAAGTCAAGAATGGGTAGCACGTCAGAATTATTGTTAGCTGAAAATGACCAAGAAAGAGTACATTTGGTTTGGTTATGGAACTCAGCTGAGAGCTAAGTTCTTTGGGATCCCTGAGCTCAGACCAAGAGTTGTAATTCTGCAGCAGACAAAGGGAGATTTCCCCTTAGAAATTCCATATAATTAAGGGTATTTCCTAGAGTCCCCTAATTCACTCCACAGAATATTTTCACCCCATAACCCAGCCAAAGTGTGGGTCAGCATTGCTGTACCTCTGCTCCATCATGTCTGTGTCAGATGGGTCACCCCTGGGAGCTGTCCTTCCACCCCATGAATATGGATGTTTTAGCTCTGAGTGGCAGAAGCAACAGCCATGAGGAACAGAACTCCTTCTTATTCATCTTCGTTAGTGTGGCCTGAACTCTCTAGAGGAGCTTACTGACAGAGTCTGGATTGTTCTGCCTGTCTCCTCTCTACAGAGAGGGGATGATGCATTCCACATTATGCCACCCACAGGGCTTGTGCATTATGCCTTGGCAGCCCGCAACAACTCCACCCTCCCTAAGAGCTCAATTACATCTCCTCTCAGTGTGAGGCTCCCTCATCTACTGACTTCAGCCACACTAGGATCCATTGTGGTTGCCTCTTTCAGGATACCAAAACTTAGGAATGGTCTCAAGAATGGGGTATTTTGCCCTGAGGTTGGAGATGCCTGATATGGAGTCATTGGCTGGGGGCAAAGCTGTCCCTTTGTCTGCATTCCTTTTTTAAAATAAGTTCCCCATTTCCTACTTCATGCCTACCTGCTGAAACCCTAGGAGATAAGAGAAAACAGTTCTCCTTGGTAGGATGAATCTTTTGGGGAAGCCCCAACATCTTCACAAGACATTGAACATCTCAAGATTTCTTTCCTTACTTGAAAGCCAGAATTTCCAAACCTTTAAAGCAGTGAAAGACTTGCAAAGATAGAAAGTATGAACAAATGTACAAGTTATCAACTCCACCTTATAATAGCATCAGAACATTCCACCCTACCCTGAGGTCCTCATCTGGACCCAGGCTTGCTTTCTTGTCCTCAGCCAGGTCCCTTTCCCTGGTTGTGTGTCCACAATCCATTGAAGCTTGCTGGTGAGGCATGCTTGGAGCTCATTTTGGAAAGGAAAAGATAGCAGGAATGGAGAAGGCCCAGGCTTCCATTTATTCTAAACTGCTCTGCACAATCCCCAAACCCCATGCCCTGGTGCCCACTGGTTTTGTGGATTCTTCATGTAGCACAATAGTTAAACGCACAGGTCTTAGCATCAGAATATCTGAGCATGAACCCTGGCTTTCCTATTGTG
>PVIR01032762.1:0-18384 GCA_004026965.1 Petromus typicus
AAACTGGGCTGCTATAAACATGGGTGCACATATGTCACTGTGATAAGAGTCTTTTAATTCTTTTGTGTATATACCTAGCAGGGCAATGGCCGGGTCAAATGGGACCATCAATCCTAGCTTTTTGAGGATTCTCCAAACTGATCTCCACAGGGGTTGTACGAGTCTACAGTCCCACCAACAGTGGAGAAGGGTTCCTTCTAGGTTTGTTGTTTTTAATGTCCTTCATACTATTTTCTGATTTTCCATTGATTCTGAGAAATCTTGTGTTATTCTTTGTATCATCTAGCAACTGCTGGGTTGATTTTCATGCCCTCTTGCTTTTTTTTTTTTTTTTTTTTTTTTTTTTTTTTTTTTAGTTTTTTTGAGACAGGGTCTCGCTTTGTAGTTCAGGCTGGTCCTGAGCTCAGCCTTAAATTCAGGAATCCTCCTGCCTCTCTCTCCCAAATGCTGGGATTACAGGCATGAGTCGCCATGTCCAATTACTCTTGTTATTTTAAAGAAATCTTTCATTTGATAATCACTAATTCCAACCCTGTGTTCTACATCTGATATTCTCTCCTCATATTGGTTGATTCTTCTGCTTATACTTCTAATAAAATTCTTAATCTCTTAGATAATTATTTTAATCTGTCATTTATTCCATTTATTTCCTTTTGTTGGATATTCATAATTTCCATCATTTTCCTAAAGTCCTCTATTTTTAAAAACTGAATTATTTATTAGTATATTTTATATACACATCATGATCACACTCAACATTCAGAATTTGTACCAGTATATGATATGACTTAATTTTCATTTTTACATTCTCCTACCCCCCTACAACCTCCTACCCCCTATAGACATAAGCTTTGTTTCCTTTTTTTAACATCACATTTTTCTTTCCCCTCGTTACTTACTCCTACCCCTTTCCCTTTGAATATTTTCTATTTTGCAATATCTATCATACTTTCTAGAGCTCATTTACATCTTCAGATTTTCATGCCAGAGAAAAGACATAGTATTATCTGTATCTACTCTAAATTAAGCAACCATATCCTTTATTATAGTTATCATCTTATAGTTATCTAATTATTTATGATTTGATTTTTTCTACAGCTTCATTCATTTGCTTTGTATTTCTGATGTTACCACTGTAGAGAGTCTAGGTTAGTGACTTTTCAATTGTTCCACCACATTTTTCCCTGGGTTTGCCTTTGGAAAGCTGGAAGTCTGGGATTTTATCTTGTTTCTGTGTCTTTCCACTTTCTATATTTGTAATTTGGTTACTGCTTTGCTGTTTGTAAATTACTTATGGTAGGTAGCTTTATTACTAGTATTAAGACCTCCCTAGAAAATGACTACTTTTTAGAAATGGCTTCTAGTTGTAGCTGGTTTGATTTTTAATTCTATGCCAAGATTCTCTTTCTCTAATTCATTATAAGTTGTTGTCTATTTTGCCTAGCGCTCAGTTCTTCAGTATTGGATGATAGTATTGCTGATGATCCTCAGACAATCTAAGTATTGGCATAGAAGGAAGAAGAACTTCTCATAACTCTGTCATTTTGGCTAAAGTAATACACTCAATAATAACAACAGAATCAAGTGCAGCCTAGAAAATGACAAACTGTGATAACTGTCAATTTGACACCTTTAACCAAAAGTACAATATTTATAATTATACAACAAAATCTAAAATAAATCAGAAAATTATATGTAGTAGACATCTGCTCAAAAGTGATTTTTACTCTTGAGGGAAAAAATTTTAAAGGAGTAACAGGAAAAAATAGAAAAATATAAGAAGAATAAGTAATTAGAAGGAAGACTGACACAGAAAGATTTCCCAATCTTTGGGAAACTGTTAAAGGTGACAAGAGGGAAAGAAAGAAGGAAAAAACCAAAAATAAGTACTAAACAAAACCAACAAATTAACAACAATGTTTACATTCTTCAAAACTCACAGCAGACTGTCAAGAAAAGAGAAATAGGGCCTGGGGTTTAGCTCAGTGCTTCTGGCGCCTGCAAGGACCGGGGTTCAATTCTTAGTAATCATATATAACAATGCTGAGTGTGGAGACTCATGCCCACCATCAATCAGTACCACATACCACAGTGCTGGGCGTGGCATCTCATGCCTGTAATCCCAGCACTTGGAGGCAGAGGCAAGAGGATTGCTGTGAGTTCAAGGCTAAGCTCAGCCTGAACTGCAAAGGAGAGACCCTGCCTCAAAAAAAAAAAAAAAAAAATCAAAGGAAAAAAGAGATTTTTCCTGTGATTTCAAACTTGTGATTAATTTCTGTGTTTTATAGTTTTGTGGTAGTGACTAATTCAGTGTATGTCTCTGTTGTCACTGGTAAACAAAAGATGCAGAGAGAGCCCAGCTCTATGCTGGACAATCCCAGCAAGCATGCAGTAGGATTAAGTCATGGTGCCACTTCCGGTACTTTCATCTCCATAGAAGTTCGGGCTGATCATGGCTTCTGGTTGTGAAGCGGATGCCTGAATTTTTCAGCCTACAACTTCTCGATGCCTCTTGTCAGCCCAACCTTAGCTCTTTGACCCTGGATGTCTCTTATAGTTATGCCTCATCTGTTACTGGGACCACTGAGAGGAAGCCAAAGCATGGCTTCTCTGAGTTGAGGGTTCACCTGGTCCATCTTTAAAATGGCGCCTGGCAAAGTTCTCTTTCCAGGGGTTACTTGCCCTGGAGTAATTTGCTAGCTCTAGTATCTCACAGCATCCACTGCTCCATTCCACTGGTGTGTGTCTATTTCTGTTCATCTATATATTTTTTTTACCATAAAGAATTTCAGTTAAGATTTGCATTAAAGTCCCAGCTATAGGCCTCCTTCATTCTCACTGAACATCCTCATCTTGTTAGTCAAAGATCCATTCAGTCTTTAGAGGTTTTCATCAGCCTTTAAGTGCAGTCCTTGATTTGGTGATAGCCTCATGTCCCTTCTCCTTTATTGTCTTCAGTTTAGTGAAAGTCTCCTAACATTGTTTACTGAATTTGCTTCTTCATGTGGAACCCAGAATGTGTTCATAGTTCTCTGCAAGTTACGGATTGCACACCCAGGCCAGATTCCTCTCCCATGAGATGCCTTCCCTGTGATTTTTGGATGCATTTTTTCATAACATCCATGAAACATTTAAGGATTGGTGGGTATTCTGTTATATGTGCAAAAGACAAAGCTGATTTTGCAAGTAAACCATATTTATAGTGTAAAATGACAGTCCTTTACCCCCAAACATCATCTCTGTCCTTGTCATTTCTTTGTCAAGGGCCTATTTTTATTAGTAGAAAAGGCTGTTTTCAGCCCAGACAATTTCTGTATTAAATGATACAGTGCACTGGAGGCTTCATATGTTAAATTGTCTGAAGACATTTAATATGTCAAGCATTATACAAGTTACAGCACTGAATATGCCTTAGCAGAATATGGAGAAGTTACTGAGAGAAAGGAAAACAGTAGTGATGGAGACATGTTGGAAGCCACAGAAATTCATTTATTTGATTTTCCTTTTGCTTTAAGATTAATAAGTTTCATTCTTTTTGATATGGTTAATACTTACTATCTTTAAAGTTTAATACCTAATGGTTTCCAAATTTTATAGTTAGTTATCTTTTCCCTTTATTGAGTTTATTAGTACAATTTATTATGATGACATTCATCATCGAGAATCTGCACATGATGTATCTTGATTCTTATTTTTCCCATTCCTCTGCCTTCCCTACAACCCTTTGTATACATGAGCTTTGTTTCCATAAGTAAAAGCAGTAAATAAACATAAGAAAGAATGTTCACATCACTGGTCATTTCAGATATGTAGATAAAACAACAGTGAGATTCTCTCTCACTCTAGAAAGAATGGCTGCTATCAAGAATCTAGGAACAATTTCTGGTGGGAATGTGGGAAAAAATGAACCCCTCTCTACTTTTGGTGGGAATGAAGACTAGTTCAGACACTGTGGAAGTCAGTGTGGAGATTCCTCAAAAAACTAGGACTAGGGGTTTCATTTGGCCCTGCTATCTGCCTGCTCGGTATATATATGAAAGAATTAAAAGATTCATATCACAGTGACATATGTGCACCCATGTTTATACCAGCTCAGTTGTAATAGCTAAATCTTGAAAACAGCTCAAGTACCCATCAACTGCAGATTGGGTCAAGAAGATGTACTTTTTTAAATGGAGTATTACTCAGCTATAAAGAATGGTACAGTAGAGACATCTATAGATAATTGTTGCACCTTGAGGCCATACTCATAAGTCAATACCATATAATTTCTCTGTTGTGAAAAACTGAAAGTGTAAAAGAGATACAAAATGTATAATAGATTTGTGAAAGAGGAAGGGAAACTGGGGAGGGGGAGCAAAGAAGAGAAAGAAAAAAATTGATAGTAAAAAGAACGAAGAGAAACAAAGCCTATTCTTAGTTATCTTTAGAAAGAGAATAGGTATGATTCATTTCTTCATCTCTAGGTGTATAACTTTTTTGTGGTATAGGGTATCAAACTCAGGACCTTGTGCTTGGAAGGCAGGCATAGTATCACTGAGCTAAATCCCCGGCCCTATGCATGTAAGTTTTAGGAAATAAGATACTAGAGAATGCTTCTACTGTTCTTTTCTGATTCTACAGTATTGTGATCTGCAATGGTTAATATAGTAAATAAGGAGGTTGAATGAAGCTGGCAATCAGGTTGCCAAATTAACAAAGATGTTAACTTGGTCTTTTGTAAAGACTAATAGAATTACCAAGAGAATAAATCAAATGGAAACTCTTCATATAAAGAAAGGGCAGCACTACCTCTGGATGCATACTGGAACTGACATTGTGCTGTCCTTTGATGGTGAAGGGTACACAGCAGGATAGGACAAAATACTCTGCATGACAGGTTCCTGGCTTGAAGGTGTTGACATCAGTAAATTTAAATGAAAATATTTCAGGTTCAATTTAGAGAGGAAGGCAATATCACAAAATAGCCCCAAGAAATTTTATTTCCCCTATCCTGAGAGGAGGAATTATTTCATATCTTGATTGTTTAACCCTGCCTAATTGCTACTATTAGTGCGAATCACTAGAACAAACCCTTTCCTTCCTCAGTAATTTTTTCTCATTCTTTTTTCCAATGGAAATCAAAGATCAGGGCCTGCAATTGCCTGCATTAGCCATCTTTAAGACATGTGTCTTAGTAGCGCTGTTCTAAGGCAATTATTAAGTAGTACATGTTCTAACCAATTAAGTCAGACCATTGAATGGGAAACTACAAAGCCACATGGGGTCAGAAATTCTGTAAAATTCTGGTGTGTGTGTGTGTGCGTGTGCATGTGCGTGTGTGTGTGTATGTCTGCCTGACTGCCTGTATGTCTGTCTGTATATGTGTGTTAAGTATAGTAGAGTTGCAAATGATATATAATTGAACTCAATAGTGAACTTTTTTTTCCATTTATGGTTTATGTTAATATACATGGAGAAATATTCTGACAGTGGAGAATAAACTATTAAATGTTATTAATTATTTTAGTCACTTTTCCTGTCACTATTACAAAATAGCCAATACTTGCAACTTAAAGAAGGAGAGATATATTTTACCTCACATAATTGGTTCTGAGCAGGACAGGATAGCAGAGGGGCATCACAGATGAAAGCTACTTACCTCATGGTGATGAGGAAGCAGAGAGTGAAGGGAGGAACAAGAAAGGGAGACATATCCTTCAAGGTCACACTGCCCATGACCTACCTCCTCCACTGAGACCCCATCTCCTAAAAGCAAGTCAGCTATACACTTCCACAATCCAGTGACTTTCAAGAAGTCTCACCTATGAAGTCATGAGACTCTTGGTAGACATCTAGATAGAAAACAGAACATTATCATGATTATTTAGTGGTTATGGCTGGGGACATACGGTGTTAGGATGATGTAGGATGTGTCTTTCAGAAATCAGTAATCTCTCTATGATTTCATGTGCTATGGTAGGTAATAAAACAAATTCTCAGAACTACTTTCAGATGAATGTAGGTGATTTGTTCATAGATTTCAAGTAAATATGTCTCAAATAGGAATTCAATAGAAGTATATAATAAAGTCCACATTATATTCCACATGTTTGCTTTGTGGGTCCTGCTTTTCCTCTTACTGTTTCTCTGGAATTCTGAATATGCTGATTGAACACTCCAAAAGGTGATAGTTTTCTGTCAATTCCTTTGATATCAGTTAGGAGAAACTCAGCAGAAAGATGACAGTAGATGTGTTTACTTTGAAGATCACATGATTAATTCAATAAGGCACCTATCTTCATCTATTTTACTGGATTACTAACATCATTTTTCAGTTTGAAATTTTTTGATTGATAAAACAGATTTAAGTTCACACAGAATAGTTTTTTTAAAATTTGTAATTGGACTATTTTCCATAGAGTCACCTATTAAAAATGTACATTTCTAAGCTGCACTCCAACCAGAATCTGTGGGTATGAGATTCTAGACATCGACAGTTTCAGACAAGCTTCTCATAAATCTCAGTACAATAATAACTTTTTAAAGGTATAATGAATTTTCATTTATTTTTATTTTGTTTATTATTTGATTTATTTGATTTTTATTTTATTTATTCCTCACGTGAAGTTGGTACACATACAAGATACATTTTTTAGATTTTTAAAAATTTATTGAAATCTTTATTGGTACATTACATATACACATCATGATTGCACTCCAATATGGGGATTTGTACCAGTATAACTCACAACTTAATTCTCATTTTTTCCCATAGCCCTACCCACCCTAACACTCCCTATATACATAAAATTTGTTTCCTTTCTTTTTTGTTATAATCTCATTATTTTTACAAGATACATTTTAAGTCCCTTTTTATCTCCTTTCCCTCCCTTCCTTCTCCTTTTCCTCTAAGCCTTGATCTCTTTCTCTGTAATAAAGTTTTATCTTTATATTTACTACTATTTGTCTACTACAAAGTAGTTCTATAAAACCAGAAATTTTGCCAAATTCAGAAAAAGAAAAAACTTGTATAAATAAAAATGCTCAATGTAAAATAGGAAGAAGGGGGAAAATGTTGAGATTGTAAGAAAAAGTAAGGAAACAAATTTTATATATATGGGGGGGCGGTAGGGTGGGTGGGGCTATGGGAAAAATGAGAATTAAGTTGTGTCTTATACTGGTACAAATCCCCATTATGGAGTGCAATCATGATGTGTATATGTAATGTACCAATAAAGATTAAAAAAATTAAAAAAGTTTTAATACTAAATTCATTGAGACATCATGAAGCTAATACAAATTGTGTTTGGGCTCTATGATTACAAGAAACGTTCAAAGTGGTGATGATTAGCTTCCAGAAATTTATTGTTTCTTTTCCTAATGCATATTTACATTTCTTGGAAGACTCTGTATTGTTATTTTTTGTAACAAGGGGAAAAATAATGTGATGGTAATAAGAGGAAAGGAAACAAAGCTTATGTATATAGGGGGTGGGAGGTTTTAGGGTGGATAGGGGAATGGGGAAAAATGAGAATTAAATTGTGTCATATACTGGTACAAATTCTCAATGTTGAATGCAATCATGGATACTGTATATATAATGTCCCAGTACAGATTTGAATTAAAAAATACTATTTTTAACCATTTCTCTCAGTTTTATTCAGGCACAATTCACATAATTTTATACATTTCCAGTATTCAACATGATATTTTCATATGTATATTCACTATAAAATGATGGAATCAAGCCAACATATCCATCACTTCATGTAGAATTATTTTCTTAAGGAAAGAGTACTCTAGTTACAAAAATGTTCCTTTATTGAATTTCCAAATATAGCATCTTCTACCTTTGTATTTCACCTGATAGTTCATTGTTCATTCTGATGTCACTAGCATCTTCTTGTGGTGTGAGGCCCCCACAAAAACAACTCCAGTTTTCACGAGTATATAATTCAGCTCAATTTGAAGTCATAGTGCCTGTACTTGTTCCTTTTAGCCCTAGTAGTTTAGCTTCATTTTAGTCACTTAATATGTTCACTTAATCTGTCACTGCTGGTGAGAGCCATTGCTTCTCCTACTTTAGGGTGCATTATTGTCACTCGAAGAACTTATTAAACTACAGATTTCTGGGCCTTATTCCTAGAGTTTCTGTTTTAGCAAATCTGAAAAAAATGGGGCTCTAAAGGTAACATTTTAAGTGGTCCAAGTTGAAGTTGATATTGTTGCTGTAGGTTTGGGGAGCATACTTTGAAAACTACTGAGTCGAAGGAACCAACTTTGGCTGACTACTTATCATTTAGATATGCTAAAGCTGGTTCCAACACCTCAGTGCACATTAGAATCACCTGGGAAACTTAAACAATATACTAGTGTCTGGGACTTGTTCCAGATTAATTAAATCAGAATCACTGGGAGTACAACCTAGACATCAGTATCTTTAAATATTCTGAGTGATTCTGCTGGGAATTCAATGTTGCAACCCACTTTGCTACAAGTTCCATGCCAAATTTTCTTCTATCCCTGCACATTTTCTCTCCCTTGTGCTTGTTTCTTCCACCACTGAACAAAGCTCTGTACCATGCTGCTGCCACTTGCCAATGCTGTTTTAAACCCAACCTTGATCTATTTTCAAAGCTCCAGTTACTGGCAGGCAGTGAATGTATATGTGAGTGTGAAGTTTCACTCATTCCGTGTGTCTATGGTACAAGTCAATTTCTTTCTCTAGTGAACAGTCATTCATCATCAGAATTATTATCCTGAAAGTTCTGTACAGGATCTCTTCTACAGAATGTTTATAGTAGATGATATCTTAAATCTCTTTGTTTATATTATTCTACTTAAGTGTGATAAGCAAGTGACACCAGTTGGAATACCTTAATTGTTGTATATTCGTCATGACCATGGATAGCACCAAAATGAATTGGTGAATATGAACACAATGAATATTTTTTAATTACTACCTTCTGTATCCAGGAGAGATCAAAGATTTTCCATGAAAAGAATAATTCCAGATATGTTGATATTTCATTCACTTGTCAGAGTGAGGATGGTGTGCAAAGAAAGTTCCTCACATTTCTTATGGTCTCCTGTAGTTGCTTTCCACTTAATTATATTTAAGAAAGGTGCTTCATGGACATCAGCATGGAATGTTGGGATCAAGTTAATTCAGTGTCTAGTCAAGTGTCTTTTATCATTCATGTGCTCAACAAGTATTCGTTGAAGGGTTCAGGTACCTGACACTGTTCTAGGTGCTGGGGAAGCTGCAGTGGACTGGGTAAAGTCTCTCTCCTTATAGCAGCGACATTCTATTGGCTAGTATGTAGAAGGAAACATTAAAATGTAAATAAGTAAAATATTGTAAGTATGTACTTATCAAACTGAAAAAGGGAAATAGGGACTAGAGAGTATACTGGCAGTGAGCCAGCTCTGCAGTTTATGGATGAGTTTCAGAAGTGTCTCTGAGGTAACATCTGAAATGAGACCTTAACAATGAGAAAACAGTCTCTGGGAAGTTTGTGAGAAACACATATGTGGCAAACAAGAAAGTCAAAGGACAGATTTAAAAAGCCAATGAGAAAGGAAGATTTTAATCTTGGGTCAAGTCATATATGAGCTTGTAAGCCCTGATAAGGAGTTTGGATTGTACTTCAAGTCCAATGAGAAGGTACTGCAGGAAATTATACTCAGAAAGCAGAGGAATCACATGGCTTGATTAATAAGTTAAACCTGATCCCTCTGGCTGCTGCATGAAGGATGATCTACCAGAGTAGTGGCGAGATAGAATGAAGGCAGATCATATTGGAAGCTGCTGAAGAAATATAGGCCAAAGATAATGGTGGTTTGGCCTAAAATTTTAGCAATAGTGATAGAGGGAAGTGGCTGAGTTTGTAAGTATCATGAATTTTATATGCATTGTCAGTAAGACTTGCTGATGGATTAGATATGGGAAGAAAAAAGGGGAGAATGTGGGTAACACTTACTGATGTGAAGAACAATGGGAGAAAAGCCAATATGGCAGGAAAATTAGGAATTCTATTACGATCATGCCTGCCTTGAGATGACTGCATGAAGGTGAAGCTGTATCAGTATCATGGGAGAGAGAAAGAGAGAGAGAGAGAGAGAGAGAGAGAGAGTTAGAGTGAGAGAGAGTGAATGAGAATATCTGGGCTGGAGATAAACATTTGTGAGTCATTATATAATTGTAAATCATGGATCTACACCAATTAGAGAGTAGATGTACAAGAGAAAACAAAGAAGGGATTTGAAGCCTATCCTCTAAGACATCTAAAGAAAGGCAATCAGGATATGAAGAAGCAGAAGGGGAGACTAGGAAGGAGCAGCCAGTGAGGTAGGAGGACATTTTGCTGACATCCAAATAAATCAAGTAAATAGGAAGAGATGAGTCATGTTGACCCCTTCTGCTGAAAGGCCTGTTTGGGGTCCACTGTGATGCAGCCAACGTGATGCTAGTTTGCAAAGCAGGTAACTGGATTTTTTTTTTTTTTTTTTTTTTTTTTTTTTTTTTTTGAGAACAGGGTCTCACTTTGTAGTTCAGTATGGCCCTGAGCTCAGCTTCAAACTCACATTACAGCAATCCTCCTGCCTCTGCTTCCCAAGTGCTGGGATTACAGGCGTGAGCCACCATGCCCGGCACTGTGGTATGTGGTACTGATTACTGCTGGTTGTGAGTCTCCATGCCCAATATTGTATGTCATTACCAGGAGATTGAACCCAGGTCCTTGAGCTTGCAAGACAGGCGCCAGAACGACTGAGCTAAATCCCCTGCCCAGGTAACTGGATTTTTAAGGAACAACTGGAACTACTGCCATTATCACCACAATAGTCATACTTTTTTATCTGTGGAGGAGGAACTGTAGGGCTCTTGTGTATACCAGAATCAGAAGATGTTCAGAGTGGGCCAAGGATTTACCCCATGTGGTACCATGCCTACCTTGCAAGCACAAAGGCCTGAGTTCCATCCCTGGTACTGTGAAAAAAATAAAATAAAATAAAAAAGATTTTCAGGACTCTTAA
Organism: Petromus typicus; assembly: GCA_004026965.1. Taxonomy (NCBI): domain Eukaryota; kingdom Metazoa; phylum Chordata; class Mammalia; order Rodentia; family Petromuridae; genus Petromus; species Petromus typicus. The sequence goes on from PVIR01032762.1 coordinate 11,020, forward strand.
GTAAAATAGCACAGTATTTGCCTATAGCCTATGTACATCCTCCTCCATACTTTGAAATATTCTCAGACTATTTACAATACTCAATCCACTGTGAATGCTATAAAAATAATAGTCATAATGTATTATTTTGGGAATAAAGTCCAGAAAAAATTCTATGTGGGTTCGATACAATAGAATTTTTTCCAAATATGTTTAATTCATAGCTGATTAAATCTGTAGACACAGAAGCCACAGTTATGGAAAGCCAACCGCAGTGATAACCAAACCTTTTTCCATTCTGGCATGTTTCAGGCACTGTGCCATCCACCGAACTCAGCTCCTCTCCCCTTCCTCCATTTTCTGCCATATGGTTTGGCAATCACTCAAGTGATGGTTTTTCATGCGATTTTTGGCTTTTAGAATTCTAGGATTCAGATCATCACCATGTAGCAATACCAAGTTACCAGGCAGTTGACCAGTGTTAGTAAATTCTGTGGCTCTGAAACATACCCGAGAGCTGACAGTACATGTGGGACAGCGTCACAACCACTGCACTTCAGTGAACTGGCCATGATACAAGCTCTTCACTGCTGAACATTATTTATTAAAAATACTGAGTGCTCAATAAATGTTTAGTTGATTAGAAAAGAATTAATGGAGCGGTTCAACAACATCTCTTTAGATGTCATTTTCCTATGCATTCCGGTACAAACTGGAGCTCTCTTTCTATATATACATCTCTTACTCTTTTCCTACCCCACCATAGACTTTGCTACATTGAGTAGTAATTTACCATGTAGTTACATATCTCTTTCTTCCAGTAGGGGGACCCACATTCTTCTTTATGTCACATTCACCTGACACATGGGATTGGCCTCTTTCCTTTGTCAATATATGAAGTGAATAACATTGCTTTTTCCGGGCCTTGATGGTTCTCAGAAAGGAGGGAAAACTGGTGGATCTCAAAGATCCTAGTTATTTCGGTTCATTGGGTAGTGGAATACTGTCTCAGGGAACTCACTCTGTATACAGACAAGAGATTCCTTGGAACTAGTTAACATGTTACAATAAGGAGGAATACATTGGTTTGTCTTTTCCCATTGTGATCAGACTGATATATATCAAAGTGCAAAATTTCAGTTTTGCTCTTCCAGCTTTAGCTTTGCTAATGACATAAATATAGTCAGACAAATAAAGATAAATGCTCTCAATAGCCTGCAATGGAGAAGATTGACATTTATTATGATGCGCTGCAGGGGCGGGGTATTGCACCGATTTAATTCCTATCAGTTCACAGTCCTATAAAAATAGCTGGAAACTGAAAATGCTGACTACAAATGCCAAGTAATATCATTTCTGAGGACTTTGATTCACTGTTCAGTATAAAACCTATGGTGAAGGTGAATTCCCTTGCTTTGCCTAGAGCAGTGTGGCAGAGCAGAGCTTTTGTGTGCTATTTCTTATTTAGTTAAGTTTATTGGGATATTTTAGCTATACATAATGATCACATTTATCATAGGAAATTTGTACCTGTATATGCTAAATCCTGATTCCTTTGTTTCCCCAAACCTCTACCTTTCCTTCTGCCCCCTTTCCCTTCATCTACAAAAGCTTTACTTCTATTTTTTCCCTCTTTTCTCATTTAAGTTTTTCTTTTATTTTTCTTCCTTTGGTCCTTACCCCTCACTGTATCCCCTTGTTAACTGAATATTTTCTTCCTATTTCACCATATCTATTGTATATTTTGATTCTTATTTACATTTTTGGTTTCTTACACCAGATAAACAATGTAATATTTATACAAGTGTCACATGGAAATCCAGTTCTGTTCATTCCAGTCATGAGACTTTGGCAAGTTGCTTAATTTCTGAGTCTTAATTTTTTATTCTATGAAATGAAGATAACAATATATATACCTAAGTGTAATGATTTTATGTGGTTATATAAAGTATCTGACACAAACAAACTTTAAGTTTGTTATAAAAAAATTAAAGTAGTTTTACTATGCTTGGAAAAAAAAATTCATCCAGGGCTGGAGGTTTAGCTCAGTGGTTCCGGTGCCTGTCTTGCAAGTGCAAGGACTGGGGTTTGATCCCTGGTAACCACATACCATACTGGGCATGAAGACTCATGCCCAGCAGCAATCAGTACCACATACCACAGTGCTGGGCGTGGTGGCTCACACCTGTAATCCCAGCACTCGGGAGGCAGAGGCAGGAGGATTGCTGTGATGTGAGTTGGAGGCTGAGCTCAGGGCCAGCCTGAACTACAGAGTGAGACCCTGTCTCAAAAAACCTAAAAAAAAAAAAAAAAAGAAAGAGAGAAAAAACTCATCCAATGATTGCTTTAGCAGAGTTAACCCTGTAAGATTAATCTTGTTCATTCATTTATTTTCCGTTTACTTCTTTTTTTATTAATTGAATTATTTTTGGTACTTTTATATACATATCATGATCACATTCAACATTGGGAATTTGTATCAATACATGACATGAATTAATTCTCACTTTTTCCCATTCCCCTGATTACCCTACAGCTCCCCATATACATATGTTTTCTTTCTTTTTTTAACATCCTATTTTTCTTTCCCCTCATTACTTACCCCTACACTTTTCCCTTTGAATATTTTCTATTTCAAACGTTTTATTTCATACATATATCATACATTCTAGAACTCATTTACATCCTCAGATTCTTTTAATATATATTTATCAGTTCATTTCTGTGAGTAATGCACTGTGTATAACGGTCAGCTGTTAAAAGACAACTGGCCTCACTTATGCATATCATATAATTTTCTGAGAAAGATAGATAATAATTAAATAAAATATATAAAAGCATATTATTGTATGTTATATGATGAGAAGTGCTAGAGAGAAAAAAAAAAGCAAGAGAAGAGCGTAGAATTATCAACATATCCAAAGTGACACAGTTGCAATTTTAGATAGAAAGGCTAGAGAAGATATCAATGAAAAGGTGACATTCTAGTAAAGGGAGGAAGGATGTGCAGATATCTAGGGAATCACATTTTTAGCAGAGGATACATGACAAACAAAAAGATTCTCATTGGGAGCAATAGCTGCTGATTCACAGGGCAGCAAAGTATTGGCATCACAGAAATTCAGAGGCAACTGGGGAATCAAAGGGCAGAAGGTGAGGGCCTTGAGGATTAAAAAAAGGAATTTCACAGTCTTGTAGTATGAGATTAGTACTATAAAAAATTTAGATTTTTATTTCATTTCTGTGTGGACTCTAGACCTCAGAAGTGAAAAACAAAAGCAGGGTTCCAATTTGGATCACACATTTTACTCCATCATTAGCAAAGAAGGTGGTAGAAGAAGGCCTGTCTTTAGTGGAGGTTCTGGCCTATGTCAGTCAGTGACTTTGAGATAATTACTAGTTGAAGGTGTATGCAGCTGGAGGGCATAAAAAGGAGAGTAGAGGTCTACCGGTGACTGATTTAATAATTGTGTTGCTATCAGGTTTTCCCTTGTTACAGTTCAGCTCTCACAGTCACTCTAACAACCATCATGTCATGGCTTTTCTGTGCCTTTTCCTCATCTTTCTTTTTTTTTTTTTTGGCAGATTTAACTTTAATTTTTTGCCACAAACTCATCCTTGGATTCTTAATGTTAAACAACTGACTATCTCAAAAGTGAATTTCTTACATATGTCATTTCTTCTTGAGTAAGGAAATCATGGGTTACTACTTCTTAAAGACTCGAGGTTTTAATATTGTTAGTTTTCTTGAACTGTATTTGCTTTGAATATCTTGAAAGATAAGCATGAGGCTATTTTGAATTTTCCTGTCATCTGATACGTGCTCTAGATAATAATGTCAGGATATTATATCCTGTCTGTTTTTAAATGTACCCAGAGGCAAGGAACACATTTGGAAAATTTAGTAAATAAGAAAATAGGCTGTAACAAGGATGAAAGAAAGTGTGCTATTTTTTAGCCATCAGGTGGCCATAATGACGACAAGGTAAGGTTGCGTTTGAACAGGCCAGACAATGTGATCATGACAGAACTTATCTGTTAATTTCCATTGCTTTAATGATCCACCACGTACCTTGTAGAGTGGCACTGGGTACAGACGCAGCTGACATGAAGTAGGCTATTGTATCACACAGTATGCAAAACTCTATGCTCATCATCAGCTTTGTGCCTTTCTTATTTTTGATTGATTTTTATTGGTAAATTTTATACATACATTATGATCACATTTTATACAAACATTATGATACACATTCAACACTGAGAATTTGTTCTTGTACATGACATATTTTGATTCTCATTTTGTCCCCTTTGCTTTGACTTCCCTATAGAGTAATATTCCATTTTATTAAAAATCCACATCTTCTTTATCCAGTTCCCCATTGCTGGGCATTTGGGCCATTTCTAAGATTTGGCTATCACAAACTGAACTGCTATAAACATGGGTGCACATATGTTGCTGTGGTATAATTCTTTTAATTCTCTCATGTGTATAACCTAGCAGGGGAATAGCATGGTCAAATGGGATCTAATTCTAGTTTTAGAGGAATGTTCACGTTGATCTCCATAGTGGCTGCACAAATCTACCTTTCCACCAACAGTGGAGAAGGGCTCCTTTCTCCTCACAGCCCTGTCAGAATTTGTTGCTTGTTGATTTCGTAATTGAAACCATTCTTTGTGGAGTGAGATAAAATCTCTGTTGTTTTCATCTGCATCTCTCAGATGATCAGTGATGTTGAACATTTCTTTCTATACTTCTCAGCTGCTCTTCTTCATCTGAAAAATATCTGTTCATTTCAGATGTCCATTTTTGAATAAGGTCTTTAAATTTGGGAGGGTTAATTTTTTAAAGTTCTTTATATACTCTAGATAGCAGCCCTTTGTTTGAGAATCAGCAGGTAAAGATTTTTCCCTCATATTGCTGGTTGCCTCTTCACTCCATTGGGGGTTTCTCTTGCTGTGTGGAAAATTGCTAATAGGATGAGACCTCAGCTGTTGATTCCTTCTTCTGGTTCCCATGCCATAGAGGTTTTGTTCATAAAATCTTTCCCTATGCCAATATCACTAAGAGTTCTGACTAACCTGTTTTTATAGCAAAATAGTATTCCTGTTTTGCTATTTAGGTCTCTAATTCACTTTAATTTTAGTTTAGTGCATGGACAAAGAGCTAGATCTGATTTTAGTCTTTGGCAGATTGAAACCCGGTTTTTCCAGCACCATTTGTTAAAGAGGCTCTTTTATCTTCATTTAGTGTGTTTGGCTCCTTTGTCAAAGGTGAGGTGGCTTAATATGTCTAGAGTTGTTTCTGAATGTTCTAGTCTGTTCCACTGATCCTCAGGTCTGTTTCTTTACCAGTACCATGGTTTTTTTTTTTTTTTTTTTTTTTTTTTTTTTTTTTTTTTTTTTTTTTTTTTTCTTTTTTTTTTTTTTTTTTTTTTTTTTTTTGTTTTGTTTGTTTTGTTTTGTTTTTTCCACTGTGGTTTTGTATTCTAGCTTTAAATTTGGGATGGTGATACTTCCCTCCCATATCCTTCTTGCCTAGAATTGTTTTTACTATTCTAGATCTCTTGTGGTTCCCAGTGAATTTTTGGATTATTTTTCCTAGCTTTGTGAAATATGATATTGGGATTTAAATCAGGATTGCATTGAATCTATATAGTAGTTTTGGCAGTATGGCAATTTTGATGCTATTTGTTCTTCCTACCCAGGAACAAAGGATGGCTTTCCATTTTCTGATATCCTCTTCAATTTCCCTTTTCAGAATGCTATAGTTTTCAGAGTGGAGATTTTTTCACCTTTTTTGTTAGACTGTTGTCTAGATATTTCATTGTTTTGGATACTATTGTATCCAAAAGGAATTGATTTCTCTTTCAATGAGTCTGTTGTTCATGTATACAGATGGTATTGTTTTTTGAGTATTGACCTTGTACTCTGGTATGACACTAAATCTGGCAATTAAGCCTAGCAATCTTTTAGCTGAATTTTTAAGATCTTCTATGTGGAGTGTCATGTTGTCAGCATATAATGACTTTTAACTTCTTCTTTTGCTATCTTTATTCCTTTTATTTCTTTCTCTTTTGTAATTGCTGTGAGTATTATTTCCAAAACAATATTGAACAGGAGTGGTGATAGTAGACATCCTTGTCTTGTTTCTGATCTTAGTGTGAAAGGTTTTAGTTTCTGACTATTTAGTACGATGCTGGCTGTTGTTCTCTCATAAACAGCTTTTCTCAGATTGAGATAAAGACCACCTATTCCTATTTTCTGTAGGGTATTAATCATTAATGGGTATTAGATTTTGTCAAATGATTTTTCTGCATCTATTGTGCTGACCATTTGGTTTTGTTCTTGAGTCTGTTAATGTAGTGTATTATATTCATTGATTTACACATGTTGAACCATTCTTGCATCCCTGGGATGAATCCAGCCTGGTCAGGATGTATGATCTTCTTGATGATCCTTTGGATTCTATTTGGCAATATTTTATTGAGAATGTTTGCATTATGTTCATTAGGGAGATTGCCCTGTATTTCTTTTTTTGGATGGGTCTTTCTCAGCTTTTGGAATCAGTGCAATGGTTACTTCCAGGAATGATTTTGAGTGTGTTGCTTCCCTTTTGATTGCATTAAAGATGTTGAGAAGTTGTGACATTACTTCTTCTCCAAAAGTCTTATAGAATTCAGCAGTATAGCCAGCAGGACCTGGACTTTTCTTGGTTGGTAAGTTTTTAATTACATTTTCAATTTCACATATTGGTATTGGGGTGTTTAACATTTTTATATCTTCTTTGTTCAACTTTGGAAGGTCATATATGTCTAGAAATGTATCCATTTTTTGTTGATTTCCATCTTATCGGAGTATAAGTTCTCCAAGTGCGTGTTTGCCATATCATGAATTTCCACTAAATCTTTATGATTTCCCCATCTTAATTCCTGATTGCATGGATTTGAGCCTTTTCCTTCATTTTTTAAAAAATAAAGTTGGCTAAGGGTTTGTCTTTTACAAATCAACTCTTTGATTCACTGACTTTTGTATCATTCTCTTAGTTTCTATTATATTAATTTCTGTTCTAATCCTTATAATTTCTTCTCTTGAATATACTTTGGGTTTTTTGCGCTCCTCTTTTTCAAATACTTTGAAGTTCAGCATTAGTTTGTTTATTTGAGCTTGCTCAGTTTTCCTATTATGGCCATTCACTGCTATAATTTCTCTCATAGAACTACTTTTATTGCTTCCCATAGATTTCTGTTCATTTTATTGGCCTCCCTTTTTTAAAATTTAAATCTTTATTGGTACATTATGAATACACATCATCATCACATTCAGCATTGAGAGTTTGTACCAGAATATGATATGACTTGATTCTCAATTTTTCCCTTCCCCCCCCCC
>PVIR01032763.1:0-18393 GCA_004026965.1 Petromus typicus
GGACCAGCCACCTGCAGGAAGCCATAGCATATGCAGGGCTGCAGGGACACAGGAATCAAGCAGTGTATAGGTGCTCAATTAAAACTTAAGACCTGAATGATGGCTTCCCAGTAGAAATTATAGTGCTGGAGGGATATAGCTACTGTGAGACCCACAGCAACAAAGTTCCAAAACCTCAATTTCCTCCTACTCTTGGAGCTTCTGCTCAGTTTTCTTGTTCTTCCCCTTCTGGGAGCCAGCTAGCATGAGAGTCTGGGTAACGGTCCTGGCGTCATCCCCCATTGGGTACAGAGTAGGATGGGGAAGAGAAGAGCACGCATTAAGGGCTGAGAGGGAACCAGATTGCCAGATAATTACCTCAGTGGCTCTCTCTAGCCCAGTATTTCCTGTCTGAATGACTGCATCCCTCTGCTACAGGCACATGCAGCACAAATCCTCTCTAAATCTTTTGATCAAACACCTTATAAATCTTCCTGATCCAGAGTCAGTCTTTACATTTCTTAGGGAAAAGTTAATCTAATGCATAGTCACTTGATTCAGGAGTTAATCAAGTAGATGTTTCCCTCATGATCTGAATAATGTCATAGCAAATTATGTGGATGAGAACTCACATAGGTTCAAGTAGCAAGTTGTCTAACTCCAGACCACCTTGCCACTAGCTTTCAGCAGGAGAGAGCTCCCAGGCCAGAAGACGCAGTCACCAAGGATGGGAATAATGGCCAGCACTCCTTTAGCTGAGTGCTAAGAGGAAGGATGAAGGACAGAGGTCGGGTTATGGGTTTCTCAGGTCTCTTGTTGTTGGGACAATGACCACATGCTGCCAACTTCACCCATAGCTCCTATCTACGGCTCTTCTCTCAGGAACTCCATCTTCCCTAGGCTTAAGAAAACATTCTTGCTATTTGCTATCCCTTGCCACCTACTTAACCCTACCCAAGTCTCTGAATATTGTCTTTCATGAAAGCACTCCATTTTTCCCTTTGAAAGCACTCCATTTTTCCAAGCGTGCCATTTGCCTTCCATGGGTCACTGCTAAAAGAATATACATGAACGCAGTGACTGATGCATGGCTCTCACGTGAAAGAGCTGCCTTCACACATACACCTCTGTGGGCTTAAGAGTTTCTTAGATGGAACTAAAAACATCTACACTATGAAGTTAGTTCAAAGCCATCAATATCAAGTATTTGGTGCTGAATTTCTTTAATGAATCTAAATTCTTTTTTTTAACATATTCTTCTATTTTCACTTGGTTAAGGTCTTCATCCCATAGCCTTTGAGCCTTTCTCCAGCTCTTCTCATTAACATGAGTTGAGTTCAGTGTACTATTCATCCATCTGGAAGGCTTACATCCCACAGCTTTATCCTGGACCATGATGAGAGGAGGATCTTCCTGATGAGACCTGAGATTCTGAGCACAAAGACCTTATCATGCTATGTGTCCAAGCATGCATCTACACACGTGTGTGCACACACACACACACAGATGAACACTCAAGCACACACATGGAAACCTGACCCAAGACAAACTCATTCCCACTATGACTCATACTTCTGTTCAGATAATATTAATTGGTTGCTGGAGAGCATTGCAGGGGATAAAATGACAGAGATGACAAGTAGGGGATCAGAGTTAGAATCCTTTTTTGAAAAGAATATGCTTGGCTTTGATGGAATTTAGTAGATATTCTTCTAAGGCTGCTCTGGAAGGATAATGAGTCCTTCATAGCAAATTCAGAAGCATTTCCAGTTTGTTCAGTCATGACCATGGAATGGAACAAATCTGTGCTCCCTCATGTAGCGCTTACATCTGAAGTGAGGAAACCTACAAAGTTCTGATTTGGAGTTCTCCACTAAGTCATTACTAGCCTATGTCCTGTAGGACTGGATTTCTCAAATTTTCATGAATATCAGAAACACATAACCAGAATTTTAATCACATTTCATACACTGGTGTCAAAGTCACCTTGCATTTTGAAGAAGTTCCCCCAAATGAGTCTGACAAACATAAAAGATTTATAACAAATAATGTTAAGTAACTTGATGAGGAGCCTCAAGCCACCTGATGAACTGAAGAAAGCAGATCCTTCAGTGACTGGCAAACACACCCAAGCACATCACCACACAAGAGGCAGCAGCAGGATAACCCAAAAGGCATTTCTATCTAACTTTCAAAGGGGCTTCTCCCTGATACATTTCTTGCTAAATGTTCAGCAGAACATGCAACATGAAATTCCCACATATACAACTTGTAGGCAACTAATGATGTGTTGCTTGGTAAGGGAAGAGACAGGCAAGAAAGCAGACCTCAGTTTGGAGAGTGAGTGAGAGCAATTCAGGATGAGGCAGAGAATAAGTATGGGGAAGGGACACAGACAGCTCTTTCCTGAGAAAATCCACATTCCACTTTCATAGTGTTGCCATGTGTCTTAGCTTCCTGTTACAATAATACCTGAGACAATCAATTTATAAAGAATAAATTCTATTTTGGCTCACAGTTTGATGCTTTCAGTCTTTTATTAATTAGCCCTGTTGTTTTAGGCTCTGCAGCAGCACATTACGGTGGACCAAAATTGCTCACCTCATGGCAAGAAGTGAAAGAAAGGAGAGAGACTAAGCCCCACTAATCCCACAAGAGCATGTCTACTGACCCAAAGTCCTCCCACCAGGCCCCACTTCTTAAGATTCCACCACTTCCCAAAGGTGTCAAGCTGAGGTGCTGGCCTTTACCTCACTGACCTGGGAGGGATGCTTAATCCCAACTGTACTACATGGCACCTAGACTTGCACTCCTAACCACCTGTGGTCAAACTGAGACAGGTATAAAACAGACACCAGATTTTGGAAATATGTTACATACATATACATATGTATATATATATATAATCTCTCAATTTTTCTAGTGATTACATGTAGAAATGATATTTTATTTAGATATATCAAGTTATATAAAATCTCTAGTATTAAAATTATTTCACTGATTTAATTTTTTCAATGTAACTAACAGAGATTTTTAAATTATATGTGATTCTCATTTTTGTCAACCACCATATTTCGAGTGAATAATGCCAACCTATACTAATATTTACCTGAATTTTTTTCTTTACACTTGACTCATCCTTTTTACTTAAATAAACTTAGCCTTATCATGAAGGATAATAATAAACATGAAATCACAAGTTTGATATACTAGTTAAACATTAAAATAAATATATAAAATAACTTGGCTGGTTTGTGTTTTGCTAGTGGTATGCAAAACAACATTTTGGGAAGCATAAATGTAGTCTAAACACTTGACACTAGGAAAAAGGGAAATGATAGGTCCCAGTCACTCATGTGACCCACGTAGAGGCAACAGAGCTCTGTGAGTTGGGTAGGGTCAGAGGGCCCAAGGCACCTGGCTGTGAAAACAGCCCACACAAAAACAAACACCCATGTCACTCAGAAGCATAGACCGGAGATTGCGTGACTGTCAGCACAGAGGGAGTGGCCTCGGTCACAGTCTCTGGGTTTCCATTCTGACCCAACATTTCACAAGGGGCCTTTCTTAAAGGGCCAGCAGGAAGTACAGCCTGTGCCTTTAAGTAACTGTAGAAGATCATACCCTCTGATACCTGCCATCCCTACTGACTGCTTGGCCATTATCACCTCTCCCTTCTGGTCTCCACCCACCAGCCTGCTTGGGGAGGAGGACAATAGCCATTACACACAATTCCAGGCCTCACTGAGTCACAGCCTTGGCTCTGCCTGTCACCTCCAGCAACAAGTGTTCTTCCAATCTCAAGAATTTTGATTTTGTCCTTAGGGACAATAGCTCTCCTAAGCAATACCTGGGAGCCTCTTGCCTTAGCCAGCATTAAGACCCTCCAATGAAGAAGAATGGCTAGGCCAACTGTCTTTGTTCTACAACTTTTTATACCTTATTTTAACCCAATGAATGCTTAATAAATGCTGAGGGTCAGCCTGTGGTATCAAACTCCTACTATTTCCATCTAAAATCTCTCCTCCAACCCGCAATATTTTCTCTAGGGGAGGGAAGGAGCTTTTGGGTCAACCCTAGCAGCCAGTATCCCAAGGGTAAAAGTACTACAGCTTTCCTCAGAAGAACCTTCTAGGATATTTAGAGCTCTCTAAACAGGCTACTGCAGGAGATACAAACATCTTCCTCATAGACATCAATGTATGTATGCATGCATCGGCATTGTCTTGCAAAGCTTACCTTTTACTGTGTTGCTACTGCTCCTTCCCAGCCCTCAGATTCCTCAAAACCTCAGTTACCTTTGGCATACTTCATCCTTCATAGCCTGTCTAGATGGGTTTTTTACCTAATGTGATTTTACCTTTTTGCCATAGACCTGGAGCTCCCCATGGCCCCAGCTGAGATACCCCCTTCCCAGAGTGGGCCTGAGAAGACCAATCAATCAGATCCACTCTGGCTCGCTCCACAGGACAGAAGAAAGAGCCACAGAGGGGCCTGTGAGGCTTTCTGAAGAACAAGAGGGAAAACAGTGTCTGGCAGACCTGCTGTCTATCCCTACCGCAGCCTCCATTTGCTTATTTCCAAGTAAGTCCTGGGATGTCGTAAGGTAAACTTAAAATGCTGCTGAACTGAGTGCAAACCATCAAGAAATCCAAACCAAATCCAGGTTTTGTGCAACCTGCATGAAAAACAACAGTGAATATCACTGAGAAATTACAATAAGCAAGACCCACTTTGAAGAAACAGTATCAGATTAAGTAAGTTTCCCAAGGTCACATATGTTCCAGGTGGCAGAGCCAGAGTATGTCCTCAACCTGCTCCACGTGCTACTCTTTGTGAATTCCCTCTCAGAGATGGCAGAAAAAGAGCGAGGCAACCACTCAGATAAAGAGGGAGACATTCAGAGTAGCAGCCCAAATGTCCCTCAAGGATCAACATAAAGGAGTGACAAGACTAGCACAATGGCGAACAGCCCAAGTGGCATCTCATTTGTCCCCCTTATCACCACAGTCCCACACTCAGCCATGTCCCCTCAAGGTCATCCGCTCATGTCTGTCCCCAAAGGTCTGTGACAGGCTTTCAAGGTCTGTGTGGTTGACAGCTTGAATTTGACAAGATCTGTGCTGAAAACAGATCCCTATAACTGACTCACAGACAACCACCCATAGCCCTCCCAGGGGGCCACCGTGATGGATGGGCCTCTCTGCGAGGGTCTCAGAGGGGTAGGTGGGGAGGGCTGAGGTTTACAGGGTCTCATTCGAGCTGCTGGGAGGTCAACTGCCATTTTAATGACTACCCCATGCCAGCCGCCTCCCACTTGCTCAGAAGCTCAGTCCAGGCCAGTGTCAGCTCTTGGCTGAATCCACACTTCCTGGAAGGCCCAGCACTTCCCACCACAACACTCTCCTCAGTCCTTGCTGCACTCAGCTTCCGCCTTGTTTCTCCTCACAGGCCAGGCCCAGAAGGGAACCCCACTGGACTACAAAACCCAGTGTGGTGCTTCCTGGCCACCTACACACACACCCACAAAACACAACCTGGCTGGCACAGCACACACTTGAAGAGAATCAGGGAATGAATTCATTCACTCAACAAATATTGCCCAGTACCTATTAGATGCCAGGCTCTGTTATAGCCCTGGAGACACAATAATGAAGAAAACAGAGGTGTCCCTGTCCTCTGGAAGCTGTCTCTTTGGGCAGTTTAATACACAGAGGCTCCTAGGAAGTATATATGGTGGGATTTTCAGAGGTCAGTGAGCCCAAATACACAGGGTAGGGAATAAGGCGGGACACACCTCCCCATGGTTGTCCTCTGGCCTCATTTCTGCACCTTCTCGGAGCTTTTGCTATACACTCAATTTGAGACCCTTAAACTAGCTATGTCTCAGAGTTCCTTGGCAAGTGTCTTCAATACACAGGTTCCTCCAACTTGGGCCTAGAGATGCTGCTTCTGTAGGTCTTGGGAGCAGTCCAGGCATTGGACTGGATTGGAAAGAACTTTTCTTGTGGTTCTGAAGCAAATCCAGCAGTAGGACACCTAAGCCTAACTGTGGGTTCTATACTTCTCAGGTGTCTGAAAGACCTTCACCATGTAGGAAAGGGAAAAAGAAACAGAAACAGAGAGAGTAAAGGAAAACAGAAAGGAAAAGGATAGGAGAGGGAGGGATGGAAAGAAGACAGATGAACACAGGTCTAAGGGAATGGTGGAAGGTTACCTGTGACTATGGTCAGTGATCAGAAGAAGTGACAGAAGACAGGACTGGTGTGGTCAGAATCACCAGGCATCTCAGCAGCATATAGGACACACCGGATGGGGCAGGATGTGGTACCCCATACCCAGCACTCAAACCAGGCTGTCCTGCTAGGTGAATACTACAGACTCAAGGAAAGCAGAATCCGCAGGGCACAAGCATCTCAATGTCCATGCAGCCCATCTCTACCAGGTAAGGCAGAGATGGAGCAGGCAGGCAATGAGGGAGAGACCTGAACCCCAAACCTCCACAGTCACCACCTTGCATTTATCAATCACTCATTTTACACACAATGGAAAGAGTTCTGCTGTCTGCCAGGCACCGTGAGCCTTGAAGATTCTGGAGGTTGGTGAGGGCGACAAGCAAGAAAAGAGAAAGAGACAAAGTTATGGAAATTAGAAGAGGAAGGTTCTAGACTGGCTACGGACAGAGCTGCTTACAGTAGAGCCATGTACCTTAGACTGAATCTTGGAAATGTCAGACCTAAAGGGAAGGTAGGAATGCTGGGTTGGGATGAAATGAGCAGCTGAGGAATAATATGGAAAGATCCCTACACTGGGATTTAAATCTAGTTTCTACCACTTATTAACTGTGTGACCTCAGACAAATTTCTTAACCTCTCTCAACCTCAGTTTCCTCATTCATCATAACAGAAATGATAATTAGTATGTCATAGGATTACGGTGTTGATGAAATGAAAAATCAGGCATGAGAACTCTGGACACCCAATAGGTACTCAATAAAAGGTAGTAATGAGAACCACTAATGGAGTCCTCTTCATATAATTTCATGCACACAATATAATCTAAAGGAACTGATCTTAGTTCCAGCTTGCAGATAAGACAGAAAGAGGTGAGGCAAATAGATGGTGAATCCAAAGCACAAACCCCTCTTTGTCTCACCCCAGAGGCTTCACTGTAACACTAAGTTCGATGCAAAAAAAAAGGAAGCTGTTTAAATCACATGGAATCTGCGTTCATCATGATAATCAAAAGTGGCAGTTCACTTCCATTTCCCATAGGGTTAGGAAAATAGGACTGAGTTTATGAAGGGGGGATACTAAAAAGAGCTCCCTCATACTGAATATTTGCTGGGTATTAGGAGCTATGCAAACGCTTAGAACACCACACAAGACACCCATTCTACAGATATACAAAAGGGTATAGAAACATTTCATGTCCAGTTTAAAGTCATCTAGAGAGTAAAACTGCCTGAGTCACATTTGAATCCAGTGCTATAGATTCCTACTTGAACAACCACTGAACGAGTGTCCTTCAAGGAGGGAGGTACTTCTCGGGCAATATCCTCCAGAGGACTGGAATCAGAGCTGGAGAGGCAAGCAGACAGAAGGAGCACCAAAGGCGGAGTCCAGCCCGGGAGACACTTAGGGCTCTAGTGACATCGGCAGAACTCCAGGGATGGTCCAGAAGCAGGAATTGGTGAGACTCAAGAAACCTTGTGTTGCCGGGCGTGGTGGCTCACGCCTGTAATCCCAGCACTCGGGAGGCAGAGGCAGGAGGATTGCTGTGATGTGAGTTTGAGGCTGAGCTCAGGGCCAGCCTGAACCACAAAGCGAGACCCTGTCTCAAAAAACCTAAAAAAACAAACAAACAAACAAGAAACCTTGTGTTGTGCCCCTGGGAGTCTGTCCCTTTCCAGAGGCACTGATGGCTTCCTGGTGGCCCTGTTGCTCTGGATGGTTTCCCAGCACCTCCAGCCACATCTGAACCTCTGTCTATTTGGGGGTAAGTCTGTTTCCTATTTTTTGTTGGCTGGTTGGTTGGTTTGGTTTGGTTTCTTTTGCCAACTAAGAATGAAACAATCATTTTGAACCTACCCACTCTGAAAGCCTGCCGAACTCCGATGAGTCCTGTCTGAAACTTCCCATCCGTATCAGTGATGCCTGTTCTCTCAACTTTGTAGGACAGCTTCAGAGAAGAAATAAGGTCATCAAGGCAACACACAGAAACAGGGGGTTTTTGGTTTGGAATTTTTTTAGGGGGAGTTCTTTTTTCTTGTTGTCAATCATGACTCTGAATAGCATTAGCTCCTTCAAACAGTATGCTCTTGCTATGGTAGAGAAATACAAAGGACTGAGTTCATCATACTGTGAAGCATGGACACCTCACACCTGCACACACATGTAGATTTACACAATGGTTCCCAGAGACTTCCAACCTGCCTCCCTTCCCACCGTCCAGACAAAAGACAAGTGGAGGAGAATTCAGAAACAAGAGGGGCTTTTCTTCATTCTTGGGCCAGTGTTCACAGAAACAACAGAGGCCTAGACATTTTCACAGCCCAGTGGTTCCTCACCTTGAGGTGAAAGTGGGATGAGGGAAAATTCAGTCTCCTGCTCTCATGACACTAGGAAGTCAAGCAGCAGGGAACCCTCCCTGGGACCTGAGCTCCAGCCTTGGCTCATGTCAAGGCGTGTGGCCATCACGTTTCTCCAGCCTTCACAGCTGCCATGTTGACCCACTGCCTCTGTTCTGCAAAGGCTTAACACAGAGAAAGCAGAATGTCACACTGCAAGTATTTGTTCTCATATTTTTATTGATGCCCCCTCCAAAGTTGCCTCTGCCTTCAAGTAGGACAAATTCTCTCTCTCTCTCTCTCTCTCTCTCTCTCTCTCATTATCTCAGAAATCCCGTGAATCCATCCCCTTATTCTGACCAAAAGAAAAATAAGGTACATTTGGTCCAGCTCATCTCTGCAGAGACCAAGAAGCTGTGTAAGTGCTCTTAAAAACAGGTTCCATTTATTTCTGAGTATAAATGAGGTTTTGTCCCCTTCTTCAAAGACATGCTATTTTGTGGAAAGCAAGGTTAAATGAAGTGAAAATTTAGGGACAAAAATGTTCCTCTTTCTTTGGTGAGAAAAAGCAAATCTGCATTTAGCCGTTTTATTGCCACTCTCCCTAATGACATTTAGTTGGAGCTGATGACTTTGAACAGAGACAGTGAGGGAGAATGGCAGTCCCAGGACTGGGAAAGAAGTGAGGTTCCAGCAGGGTGGCTGAGCAGTCCTGCTGGGGCAGCCTGTTCTGAAAGTCAGACCTATGGGCACCAGAACCACTGTTGAACTGCCAGTGGGGGATGGGACTGTGGTCTGCCCCCCTACCATGTCCACATCATGGGGAGAAAGTCCCTGTGTCTTAAAAACAAAGGCTTATAAATAGGGAAGTGTCTGGGGCTGAGAAAACCAGCAGACACCTGACAGCTTTCCTTACGCAAATCTTAATTAGTATACCAAAACAAGTGACTAAAGCCAGCGTCACTTCTGAAAAAGTTGACCCTTGGTTTCTACAGTCGGATGACTAGAGTCAGAGGCTTACAAAAAACAGGAAGCACCAGATGTAATATCAAATGACCCAGACAGTGAAAAGCACGACTAAAATCTAAATTGGAAGAGAGGAAGTCACACTCATGCCACAAACAATACAGATTTTGTTTGAGATATGCTTAGCTAGGTCCCCTCACAAATGGAGGCGTGTAGCCAAGATGGAGCTTGACAGGGGCAAGACCCCCAGAAATAGCCAAACTGACACCCTTCTTAAAATCCCTCCTCTGATGCTAAGTAAGATTCAGGTCTTATAATGGGTGGGGGGAGGTTTGCAACCTGCAAACCAAAGACTATGTGAATCAGCTTCAGCTACAAAAGCTATGGCCTCCTAAGGCCTCTCTTGCTCAAGGTCAGAGTGGTAGACATGTCTCTGGAAAGTTTCCTCCTGTGTAACCTGCCCTTTCTCCACTCTCAGGATTCATTCAGCTGGGGTAGATGGGCCCGCTAGGCTATTCCTGCTGGTCTCATCCCATAACACTGACCTGATTCAGGTCACTTTCCTTCATCTGATGAACATGAGTCCTGGATTCTGCTGAAACTACTGAGGAATACAATCTTTTTATCATCCAGTAAGCAAATGATCTAGCCTTATTCAGAGAGACAGTCAGAGGGACACGCTCTCTGATAGCAGTACACCACTGCATTAGCTTCTTGCCTCTCTGAATCTTTCCTCCTCTGAAATGGGAAGCTTCACTCAGGACCATATCTCCCGAAATGTTTCAGATCCCTAAGCAGAATGCAAATACTCTACAAAACCTAGAGAGTCAGTATTGGCCTGGAGGCTTTCTCTTTGTTACAAAGAGGCTAGGTCCAGCTATTGTTTTTGTCAAGAAGGTTTGGTCTTCTGGCTGGAATATCAGTAGAATTGAACTGGGTCAAGTATTTGGCTGGAGGCTTCCTCACTTTTTGCTGCTTCCACAAACCGAAAAAAAGTTGCCTGGAAAATTTTGTGCAGAAAAGTTTTTCAACTAAACATTCTTTCTGACTCTTTTCTCTAAGTCTGATTGGCTGAAAATCACAGGTACTGGAGAGATGAAAATAACCCTCAATGTTGAATGTGATAATGTATATATAAAATGTACCAATAAAACCGATTTTTAAAAATACTGACCTTCCTGCCACTCACAGTTTCTGTGGTCCCTGGATGAGTGGCAAGTTGTTGGGATACTAGAGACAGCTTCTGAGCCAAATGCAAAGGGCCCTGCCTTGGGGTACCTACCATACATCTCCTCTACAAAAAGAAGGAGTTATGCATTCCTCCAGTTTGAGTGAAAAAACTCTATAGGAGGCTAAAGAAGAAGAAACAGGCTAAGATTTGAGACTGAGCAAAGGCTTTGTCCTATGTGCAGCAATAACCCTTGCTTAGCAGGGCTTGGAAAGGATTAGCTACCATGGATAGAAAGGGCCTGGAACCTACTGTTCTCAAGGCTGGAGGTTTGATTCTTCTCCTTCCTCCTTTGGGGCTCCTCCCATAATATGAGAGACACTCTTCCTGGAGAGTGGAGAGCTGCCACTGTCACCTGCTGGTTACCCAATGCATCCCACAGGAACACGGTCGCTGAATGGACTTCCACTATGTCCAGTTCAATTCTACTGACATTCCAGCCAGAGGGCTGCACCACGAAGACCTCTTGACAAAAACAACAGCTGGGTCTAGCCTCTGTGTACACCTGACTCACCATGAGTCACAGCCCCCTGGGACCTGCTCAGCTTACTATTGTTATCAATGAAAGAGTCACGTACGTCCGGCACATATGAATGTCAGGTGGCAGCCAATTTGGGGATGTTGTCTTTTTACTTGGAATCTGATTGTCCCCTAAGAAGTTCACAGGTAAATGGCACTCAAATATTATGCCACCCAAAGCCCATTTTAATTAGGAACAATTTAAAACACAACATACAAAAGAATGATTAACCTTCTACAAAGCATAAAGCTCTGTATTTGATTTGCGTTGCTAGTCTTGTCTTAGCAACTCTGGTCATTTCTTCAAGGACTCTGAAGGACTGGGTCTTAAATTTAGCTGAACAGAAATCACTCTGGTCCTTTCAAATTTTCTACCACCACCTGCTCCCTGATATAGAATTGTGTGACCATCATTACTCACCTTCCCCTCATCTCCTACTTTTCTTCCTCCCACTAGAGAAGCTTAACAGATAACCATGCTAAATGCTAACGGAAGAGATGTTGTAACTAAATGTCAGTGTGTTTATATCTAGCGTATCTTGTGTAATACAAGATAAACAGACTGATCTTCCTCACTGAGCTTACAGGGATAATGAATAAAAATTATAGTTGAATAACCCGCCAGCATAAATATTTCACAGAAGCTAACTGACAGTAAATAGACCCAAGTTGTGAGGTTGGGATGGGGCTTTCCACCAAACACTTCCCTCAAGCACTCTCAGGGAGTAAAGGGAGGCCTGGAGAGCCCCAGGGGGGCTCAGGTTTACCTCCTAGATAGCAGAATAATTTCAAATTGCTTTTAATGTCTAGCTTTTCAAAATTACTACCATTTTTACCACACTGATGACATAATTTATATACAGCAACTTTTTATTAAGCTCATACAAGGGCCAGACATTATGTAAAATATTTTATATGCATTCTCAGAACAATTCTGGAGAAGAGACTATCATGATCCCCATTTTGCAAGTGGGAATTTGAATCTCAAACACATAGCAAGACTTGGAGCTGGGAATTAAATACAAGAAGCATCACCTTGAGCCCATGTTCTTAACTGTCTTCATATTATATTCCACTGTACAGGGTGAATCTTTGACCCTTGACAGTGACACTACGTCCCCTCCTCTAAAAGCCACACAGGGCTCTCCTGTCACCTCCTGCCCAAGGCTCCATTTCTGTCCTCTACTCATAGTTTCCTCAGACCTGGCTTCTCCCCATTTTCATCCTACTTCCCATTTTGCTGAATTTAGCATCTTTCACTCTATCCTGCACATTTTCTTCTGATTCCACTTGTCACTGTCTGCCCTGCCTCCCCTCAACAAAACATACAGGCTAAACTCACTCCCAATACCATTCTTTCTGCAAGCTTCTTCCTTTCCTGCAAGGCTGCCTTCAAGCTCTTCTCTGCTGCAAGAGAACCTGGTCAGGCTCTGTCTCAAAACACCACCATCTTACACAGTCCTCCCACTCTCCCTCTCTCTCCTAGAAATTCATGGCCCACGTGGGCTCACTCATTCACTCAAAACTCAAACACTGCCTTCGATGTCAGTTAGCTTTGGATGCACACAGATTATTACCTTAGCTAGATTACAAACTCCTGAAGAGCACAAACCGCCAGGGGCTCCTCCGAGCCACTTTCACACCTTGGCCTAGGGCCTGGCCACGTCATCTCCTCAGCCCCCATAAGTGACCAATCAGAATAACTGAGTTTCTCCCAGCTTCCAGGATATAAAACATGCCAGGCAGCTGTTGATGTATGCTTTGTTACCATAACACAGCTGAAATCAGCCTCTAAAAGGGGGCAACCCACAGTAGACCCAGGCACTAGCTCTGACATCCACATGACTACATACCATTCCAGTATGGCCCTGGCTTCAGAATCAGCCCAACGAAGAGCCAGAAAACACTTCAGTGAATTTGGTGGAAATCTACACAATGTATTTCCCAGATCCTCAGCACTAAAACAAAGAGACAAAACATTTATTATTCTTAAGTTATTTTTCTGATTCTCTAAGTAATACCTATTTTAGTTTAAAATGGAAACTACAGGGCTGTTAGTTAGCTCAGTGGTCCTATGCCTGCCTTGCAAGCACAAGCTACTGAGTTGATCTGGTACCACAAAAATAAATAAATCAGAAACCATAAAAAGTAGAAAGAATACATTTTTACGGTTCCCTATTACCTCATCTTTTTATGTATTTCCTTCCAATTATTTTTTATTATATATCACCCTGCCACTGAGCTGAAAATGATTAAGTACAAAAATGTGAAGCCTACCTATCACAGCTCTTAAAGAGCCTTGCCACCCAGTGAGGGCGGCACACAAGGTCACAGCAAAGTACAATATGAAGCCCAGGGTAAGGCCAGGGAACATTCCACTCTGAGGGAGAAATAAGAATGAAGACAGAATTCCCAAGGGCTGGTACTCAGTACCCTCTCCCACAGCTCCAGGGGTCCTGATGTCAGGTAAGATGGTGAGGAACCGATGAAGACCAGGGATAGGCAGCAACGTGTTCAAGGTCTCTCAGCTCCTCCTGCAGTACTTACTGAACCACATGTTCTAAAGTCACAAGAGCCTAAGGAAGACTTAATGTAAATAAAACCGTGAGCAACAACAACAATAATATATACATGGTCATCTTAGTTTCTGGGACATGAAACATTCCACAATTGAGTCAACCATTCCTGGTTTGAGAATATTTGGAGAAAAAACTGTATCTCTCCCATAAATGTACAGACTTTTCCTGTTAGTAATTGCTACAAAGTACCATAGAGCCATTATTTACACAGCATTTACATTGATAAGATAATAAATGATCTACAAGTGATAGCAGGAAGACAAGAATAGGTTCTATACAAACATTATACCATTTTTTTCTGTAAGACTTGATTGTTCTTAAATTGTGGTATCCCTCAGTGGTCCTCAAGTCATTTCTACAGATTACTGCATGCATGTAAATACATATCTTGTATCAGATGCTGTGTGAGTACACACAAGATGAACCACCTTTATTGAAAAAACAAATTACAGGAAAATAAGGATCATCCTGGAAAATCTGAGACACACAATTTGGTCACTATAATGATACTACATATTTTTTCTCAACCCTACAGGGATTTCTTAAATTGCCTCACATTTCAGCAAGACAAAAAACCTTATTAAAGCTGTCCCAAACTGGAATCAAAGAGTCAAGAACAGAACCAGATCTAGTCTGTTTCACTGTCCAACTGAAATAAGATGCAAAAGTAAACAGTGTCCTTAGGGAGACAGAATTTTATTTTCCCCCACACAACTTTTTTAACCTAGAAAGCAAAAGGGTCCAGACCATTAACAAGCAGAACAAGTTTTTGCTATTTTGCATTTCCTTCCTTGAAACTACTTTAATAGTTTGACCCCTAGGAGGAAGAGGGTTAACTGAAAGTAATTTTTTTAGTTCAATAAAATAATAAAAACAAGGCCCAGGCAGAGACCCTCTCAGCCCCAGAATTCTACATGAGTTCAGGACTCAGATCATCCTAACAAAAGGAAGGGAGAGAACTGGGCTCAATTATTTCAACATTGTTAAGTAAAGGTTGGTTCAAACAGTTAGAACTAATGTTGACAATCACATAGCCCTCAGTCACTGGTATAAATGAATTGTCTTACACATTTACTAGTCTACTGAGCAACATCAAAGAGCTCAACGCAGAGTGACCTTTCTTGAGTACCTTGTTTTAGGTTGGGTAAGATGTGAACATTTTCCCACCAGTTAATGCTAAAACCCTAAGGTGTTCTCAAGAGTCCTGGAGAATAAATCACCTAAAGTGTTGACGATGATGATGACGATGACAATGATGAGGATGAGGATGATGATGATGAGAGCAATATACAATGTTTCCCAAAAGTCTACACTGTCCCAGTCGCCAATTGAAAACTGACCATTGATCAGAACACTGATCACAGCCTTATAAAAATTGTATGTCACTAGGGCAACCCACTGTCAGGTCCCCTGTCTGTCTCTCAGCAGCTACCTCTCAATAAAATTTCCCTACTCAAAAAAGAAATTGTGGGCTGGGGATTTAGCTCAGTGGTTCCTGCGTCTGCCTGGCAAGTGCAAGGCCTAGAGTTTAATCCCAGGTACCACATACCACAATGCCAGGCATGGTGACTCATGCTCGTAACCCCAGCAGTCAGTACCACACACTACCAGGCTGGGCGAGCATGGTGGATCACACCTGTAATCCTAACACTCAGGAGGCAGAGGCAGGAAGATTGCTGTGAGTTCAAGGCCTGTCTGGGCTACATAGTGAGTTCAGAGCCAGCCTGAACTACAAAGTGAGATTCTGTCTCAAAAAAAAAAAAAAAAAATTGTGTGCCACCTTGCAGATCTGGGTAGAATACAGAAAATAAAATAAGAATCACACATTGGGCCAGGGATTTAGCTCAGTGGGACCATCCCTACCGAACCAGCATGAATCTGATCCTTGTTACTACACACACACACACACACACACACACACACACACACACACACACACACACACAAAGAATCACACAATAAACTTCAAGAAGATGACTAAAGAAGTTTTCTTGGCTAAAACATAAAATGCTGATCATCATCTTCTGCCTGGAGGAACAAACTTGAACACGTTTCCTTCCTTTCTCTTTGCATAAAGAGTTTGTTAGGAAATCATTAAGGCATTATACTGGCAGCTCTCAAAAGACGGCCTCCTTTCTACCTGCAGGCCTTCCCATTTCAGTGAAACCTGCCCAGCAGTGGGAGCAAGAAAGTGGGCTCCTTGGCTGGCTCCACAGCACTGCTCAACATGCGTCCAAGTCACCACACTTCCTGCTTTGCTTCCTTCCGTATGCTGCTGTTTTCCACACCTCAGTGGCTTCCAACTTTTTTCTCCCTAGACTCCTTTCATCTCATCCACCTGCTCTATTACTTTCTCAGTTTGTTTGCTTTCCTTCCTAGCCTTCATTAATTCCAGCAAATGTATATTAAGCAACTACTCTTAAAATATGCTACACCACTTTATCTCTCTTTGTAACACTCCAATACCCATTTTCCTTCCTGAACCAGTGTTCCCTCGTGGTTCTCATTATAGTCTAGATATACAGGAGAAGGGAGTGGATACGTTCTCATGAAATATGTCAAACTGTCAAAAAAAACCCCAACAAAGAATAATACACAAAAATACCTGTGTATCTGCCACCTCCTTTAGACGATAAAACATTAATATGATTGACATCTCATGTATACTTCCTCCCTGTTCACATCCCTCTTCCCACCTCCCTAATGATAACCACTAGTCTGAATTTAGCTTTCATTACTCTTGTGCACCTTAAAACATTTTACTAAATTTACATATATGAAAATCTGAATAAATATAGAATATATAGTATATTCTTAAATTTTATGTATATGGTTTTGTACCACATATTTTTCAGTTTGTTCAGCATTGCATCGCTGAAAATCTCCATATTAATACTGATAACTACAACCCTTGTGGAGATCAGTTTGAAGATTCCTCAAAAAGCTAGGATTGAAGGTCCCATTTGTCCCAGCCATTGCCCTGCTAGGTATATACACAAAAGAATTAAAAGACTCATATCACAGTGACATATGTGCACCCATGTTTATAGCAGCTCACTTTGTGATTGCTACATCTTGGAAACAACCCAAGTGTCCATCAGCTGGAGACTGGATAAAAAAAGCTGTGGTTCTTCTACAGAATGGAGTATTACTCTGCCATAAAAAATGATGTTTGAATCATTTATACTTAAATGGACATACCTTAAGGATATCCTCATAAGTGAAATAAATAGGTCGCAGATAGGTAAATATCACATCTTTTCTCTGGTATGAAAAAATAAAGATGTAAATGAGTCCTAGAATTGTATGTTATATATTGTGAAATACAAAATACTCAAAGTAAAATAGGGTGAGGGAGAAAAATGATGAGATTGTAACAAAAAAGTAAGGAAACAAATTTTATGTATATGGGGGGGCAGTAGGGTGGGTAGGGCTATGGGAAAAAATGAGAATTAAGCTGTGTCTTATACTGGTACAAATCCCCATTATGGAGTGCAATCATGATGTGTATATGTAATGTATCAATAAAGATTTTAAAATTTAAAAAAAAACACTGATAACTGATTTATTCCATTGTCGTCACTATTTTCTCCATTGCATAAATTTATGTCAGTTCATTTATCAACCTCTCCTTTTTGTTATCTCTCATTTATCAACCTCTCCTTTTGTTATTTTGGGTTTTATTTTGTTGTGCTTTGTTTTTTGTGTG
Source organism: Petromus typicus (assembly GCA_004026965.1). Taxonomy (NCBI): domain Eukaryota; kingdom Metazoa; phylum Chordata; class Mammalia; order Rodentia; family Petromuridae; genus Petromus; species Petromus typicus. The sequence goes on from PVIR01032763.1 coordinate 17,550, forward strand.
TTTTTGTTGTTTGTTTTTGCATTGATAGGAATGGAAGCCACAGCATCATGCATGCTAGCCAAGTATTCTACCACTAAGCCACCACCCCAGTCCCTAATCTCTTCTTGATGGGCACTTAAGCTAATTTCAGTGTTGCTGTATTACAGATAGTCTGGCTGTGGGCCCTCTCCCGGGATGCTCCATAGGTACATTCACACCATACTCTTTAGTTCCACCTAGACATTAAGTACCAAAAGAACTGTTAAACTCCCAAGACTTAGCTACAATTCCCCCGGCCTGAACTCTGGCCTTTATTCATCTCACCCATGACTTAAAAGGACATAACCTGCTACTTTGATCAGCAAAGCTCGAAGACAAATTCCAACAGACCCTACCCCAGTCCCCTGGCTTTCAGCTCTACATCACGCTGTAGAGTCACAAAGGTGCCTAAACCTCAGTGTGGAATCAAAATAGGGCCACTGGGCTTTGTAATCATACACTTCTGACCTCATTGTTTGTTCTCTAACTCAAAAGAGTTGGTGCTCTCCTAGAAATCAATTTGGATTTCCACTGTACTTCAAATTGTAAAACAAGAATGAATATCTCAATCTAGGTGGTCCTTTCCTTGGCTTACTTCTACTAATCCCTTTTCCTCCAGCTAGGCTAACAGCAACACGAGGCCCTCCCAATCACACTCCAGGATGCCATGTCCTGCACTTGGTCAGTTCACGTGGTTCCTTTTTCTGTCATCTCTCTCATCTATGCTTTCAGATGTTAATAAATAATTCCATAGACATCCTTTTAGAATTGCTGCAAAGATACTTGAGTAAAAAGTATATCTGAAATTAACCTGATAATAAAAAAA